>CAEGAG010050797.1:0-129104 GCA_903067065.1 Brachyrhaphis terrabensis
CATCAGTGTCCACCGCTACCTGACCATCAGGTTCCCGCTGCAGGCCAGATCATGGAAGAGGAGGAAGGAGGCGGCTGTAGCTATCTGCTTCTTCATCTGGGTTTTTCTGGTTTCAATTGTTGCTGTTTTTCACGAGGATAACCTTCCTGAAAAACTCTGGACATGCTATGAAAGATGTAAAAATATCAGAATCCGTCCACAATTTACCTGGCTTCTGTTGTCTCTCGGATACCTGGCTCCTCTGCTGATAATTGTGTTCTGTTCCAGTCGGATCATCTGTATTTTGGAGAAAAAGCAGGACATGTCAGAGGGAAAGAAAAACACTGTTGGTATAGTAAAAGCAAACACGATTGTGTTTCTTGTCTGCTACACACCATTCCACATTGCGTTTATAGTCAAGTTCTTTTCAAGAGGGTCATCACTTTTGATGGCAACATACACAGCTCATGTGTTTTTGCAAGTGTCTGACTGGATCGCCTCCACAAACTGCTGTTTTGATTCCATCAGCTACTATTTTTTATTAAAAAAGTTTTACACATAAATTACTGACTGCCACTTTTTCAACAGCTTGCAGAGTTGTGCAAATGTTTCTAATATTGCACATTTTCCTGTTCATCTCTTTTTACCGCAGTGTAGATGTGCAGCATTGCTCGAAATAAATTCATCTTCTATTGCAGCGGGATTAGAAGTTTGTTGGTGGAGGTCTCTTCCTGCTGTGAATTTGTGGTTTTCATATTTATTATTAGGCTTCCAGCAGTCATTGCACTGGTCACCAGTCTATCACAAAACACCTTGTAACGTTGCTGGCTGAGAACAACAGTCATTATCTAAAGTAAAACTGGTTCTGGACCAACATGGACTGATAGGCCACTTGGAAGAGGCCATAATTCTAAGATCAACGTATAAAACCAGATAAGAGTTTCTGGAGACCTACCTTGTGGCCTCATGAAACTAAAATTACAATGCTAAGCCATCAAGACATTTGTCACACATGGAGGGAAAAGGGAACACCTTAGTACAAGGTGTTGCAGCATGTGTGGGTGTTTTGCTACAGGAGAGAAAGGTGCACCTTACAAAATACATGGGATCATGAGAAAAAAACATTCTGTGAAGATATTAAAGTAGAAACACCACCTGGTAACTTAAAGGTTGGGTCCAAGTGGGTCGTCCAAATCAGCACCAAGTGGTTGCAGACAATAAAGTCGACGTTTTATAGAGCCCATCATAAAGCCCTGATCTCAGTATCATACAACAATGTGTCTGCAGAACTAAAAAAAAGTTGAGCAAGATGGAATACAAACTGGACTGAGTTTTAGCAATGCTGTATGGAGGAATCCACCAAAACTACCTTAGACTGTGAGACACTTGTGGAACAATACCAATAAAGTTTCATTTAAATCATACAGTCTAAAGGCAAAGCCACGAATACTTTAGATTCAGAATGGAACTCCTAAACTTAAAGAAAGTAATAACCCCTATCTGTTTTCATAGTGTATGTTAGAAAAGCTTGGTTTGACATGTGAAATACTCAACTTTTGATCCGCTCAATGATTTCCAAAAACCTGTTGAGCTATTCTAGACCTCAACTCTTTGCACACCAGCAGTCTGCGTCATGCATAGCAGCACAGACAGCCAATGTTCACTTAATACAATTGCACCCATGGGAGCAATTCTCGTTTCCTTAAAGGTTGCATTCAGCATCCAGCTCCCTCTAGTGGCACAGAAATTATGTGTGTCAAAGGCTCAGAGGATTCTCTCTATATGCACCTATAAATGTGTTTTTGTATAACTGCATTCAGAAACACACAGGATGACACGAGTGGTCAATTACATAATGCCATTTAATAGCAGTACTGATTATTATCAGCTGCAGCGTAGTGACTGCAAAAAAGACATTACAGGCATCAGTCAAATGAGAAGGTTGAGCAGCGACTGAGGTCGGGCCTTCAATCTTAATCTAAGAAACTGAAGGAGACAGCTGAACTCTGCTCTTAGCGAAAGTCACATCAGGTCATTTTACATACGTTTTATTCACAGCATTGTCACCGAAAAAAAAAATCCTTTGCAGTCTTGTCTTAAAAGACAGAGGACGGCGATATCCCTTTCCCTCTCCTCCCCCCAATAAACCCAATACACGATACATTCAGGATGATTATTTACACTATTCACAAATGATACAGACAGCTCCTTCAAAATAATAATAATAATAATAAAACCTAAAGAAACAATGACACAAATTTGTGCTTTTCATTATTATCGCACAGTATGATGACCACAAAGCAAAACAGGATGAGCACATTCACAAATCAGGTTGAAGATCTCTCGGTATGGCAGTTTGGTTGGCAAAGAAAGACAATCACTAGACTGCAAACAAAAAACCTCACAAATGAGTCACACAGTGTTCCCTCAATGCGTTTCAGTCCATTTGAAGGTTTGCTTATAAAGTATTCAGGAATCATCGTCATAAAAATGTGAGCCGAACACACAGTTCATGTCATCTGGGAGAGTACAGAAACACTGCAACCATAGCGGGCATGACAAGTAGTCAGTATTCAATCTTACATATTTACAGTGAATGGCATGAAGAGTTAAAGTAGCATTCAGCAACAAAGAGGGGAGCTGAAAAGATGATCTCAACAGTACAAGCCAAAATCTCGTTAAAAAAAAAAAAGAGAAGAAAACATTCAGCATGTAAGGTCAAAGGCATACATATCACAAGTATACTGCAATTAGAGAGTTCTTCAAAACCACAGTACATGAGAAAGGTGCACTGCTGACTGAAATGGACTTCATCATGGCACTTAAAGACGTTTCTCTCAGTTTTTTTTTGTTTTTTTTTTGCTTCTGTAGAATCAGGCATCAGTAAGTCTTCCATCAGCTGGGTTTGGCACAACGATGTGAAAAAGACGCACTTGTGACTCTGTGAGATCCATTTTAGAGCCAGTTGATATGAATCATTTGAATATAAAAACATTAATGGCATGAAAAATGTTCTGCCTGCAAGCCTGACGCCTGCCTATATATGTATATATATATATATATTTTGGAGCTACAGTCTTACATTATCATTTAATCTAAATCAAAGTTTCATATGTACATTTAAAGTATATATTGCTGCCCACAAACCAGCATTCATTGGTCAATTAACAGACTAGGACTGACGAATCAAGCCTTCTTGTAAAGTCACCCTTTTTATACAGTGCAGATAACGTTTAATGGCACCCCTAAACATGTTTGAAACTTTAAAATAAATAAATCTTTTGGAGCAGCTGGATGATCTCACACAAAAAAGTTTAGAAAAATGCACCCTTTAATTCAAGTATATTTATTTGGTGAGGGGGGAATTAGTTTTTAATAAAGCATTCAGTGAAACATAAAGGTAGTTGTGAAAATCCCTTTGAAAATACACTTATTTGACACAATTTTTTAAATTGCTTTGTCTGATTAGAGTTTTACAAACTTCCAATAAATAAATCACCCAGGACTAGGCTGTTGAGGAGGATGGTAAGGGAGATAAAAAAATAAAAATAAAAGTGGCATTTTGGGAATCACCACAATCTTTATAAAAACTTTTAGATGCTATTTTCATGTTAACTGCTTGACTGGAAACGATTTCGGAAAAGAGCCTTTGCTTTTAGCATGAATGTAAAAAGTTGATGTTTTTTAAATTCATTGGGATTTATATGTAGCCACATGCTGTGGGTAGATGACTACATTCACACAGCAGGTCTGGATGCTCAATTCCATTTTTTTTGCTGAAATCCATTTTTTTTTTTTTTGGGGTGGGTGTTCATGCTATCAACTAAATGCGACTGCAATCAGACTTCTGTGTAAACGCGACCCACATGCGCAGATGTCACACAGCAGCACATTTTTATGGAATAATGGAACTAAAATTGTCTATTGATTGATTTTAAAGTTATTCAGCAATGGGAACTGACAGTATTGCCACAGGATCGTAAGAAAATGAAAGAAGCAAACAAAAAAGACCTCTGTAAACTAGTCTGTCTGGATTTGTACAAAGAGTGGTAGTATTGTGATGGGATGCGCTCCACTGATGCAGACTTTTTTCATAGTTTCAGAATGTCGAGAAACACCTTTGACTTAATCTGTCAGTGCCTCTCCTTAAGACTCAACAGAGCACTCATCTCCAAAAACATAAAGATCAGATAACATGTGACATAACATTTCAGACTGCAGATGCTCTGAAAACTATCGAATACCTATCTGATTTTGCTCCACGGACGATAGCATGAAAAAAGCTGGATATGGGAAAATCCAGATTGGGATTGCATTTGCTTAGTTTGAGCAACAAACTAACTGTAGCTGGGTATGGAGTGAGATAAAGAACAGGTGAAAAATTTATGCATGCACATTGCTAAATGCAGTGAAGAATTTGTGGTGCTCATAGAACTTGGGTCAGCTCTGATCCTACTGAAAACCTGTGGGGTGAACTGAATAGAAGAGAGCATATGGCAAAATATTTGAGTCTGTTATAGGAGAAGTCTATTAACCATCCTATTGGCAAACTATTAACAGCCCGAGTACCAAAAACTGTGGCCCCTCTGAGTCTGATAAAACAATTATTTCTTCACAATTAAATTTTGGATTTTTCAAAAGTTTTCAGAGGGAGATCATGTTACTGCAGAAAATGATGAATTTATTTTTAGGCTTTCTCTCTATCTTTCCCAGGGGTGCCAATAAAAGTCTCCGGTACTGTATCTTTAGCCTCTGCTGTAATTTGAAGCTGCAGTGTGTGGCTCTAAATGTAGAATGCTTCATAGCACAGGACACTTTGATAGGTTGAATATACAGTTCCATTTGGCGGCGGGGGACATTTCCATTCCCCCTGCTGCCTCTGAGTTAAGCCAGAGGTTTCAGTCATTATCACTGTAACTGTCACATTGTACTGTATCACATCCAAAAGGACCTTGACCCACTGTAGGGCTACAAAGGAAATATGCCCCAAAAAATCAGGCTGGGTTCTATAAATATCACTAATCCAAGTGTTTAAACGGAGAATAAAACCGAAATGACTGTAAAGGTCTTTATATATTGCAGCGATTTGAGTTTCTTCTCAGAACAACACATCTGATTTTTTCCCCCTTTATGTCCTCAATTCAGCAAAGGGTTTTCCACATCCGTCCAATGGCGTGGCGCAGTCCCACCAGGCGTCCTTGAGGAATCATTGGTCATTAAAAAGAACGGGGCGTATGGGGGGAAAAAAAGGTGGTGTGTTTGGGGGGAGACGGACAGCTGAGATGCTGTCATTACACAGAGGGTGCAGTTGGCAGGAATAGTGCTGACACTTCAGTGCTGCACTCTGCTCTCCACAGGCATGAGTTATGGTCCCGTATCCCTGCGTGTTAGAGGCATTTGGCACACAAGTCATGCTTTTTGTAGAATACATGGGATCCACCTGTACAATCGTGTGTAAGCTCTATGTGTGTAGCAAGGTGAAGGAATATAAAAAGGAAATCAGGGAGGGATTTGCTTAGACTCATCTGTTCAGTCCCAATGACTGCCTGTTGATTCACCTCCAGCTTTAGATACTTAAATAGCCTTCAGAGTTTGCAATTTTGCTTCAAGTACCTTGTTGGCAATCAGAACGACAGGAAATACACTTAGGAACAGATGGCTGGCAGTCTCTGTAATGTCATAGCGAAAGGACTAAGCATCCAGTCAATTTGCAGAAGGAAGGCATTCTTTAAATCTTTGTCCTTATCCTCAATGCTCCCGGTTTGGTTTTCTTTTCATCTCTTTTTCCCTCCATCCTCTCCTCTCTCTCATCCCAAAGAGCTGGAGGGAAAGGCAACTCTGCATTGCAGACACGGCAACAACCTCAGTCGGTCTGACCAATTAATGAGAGCAAGGATATGAGTGGCAGAGCCAGCAGCCAGTTGAAGGCAAAGGCTCGTTATAGGGTGAAGAGGTTTGCCTGAGAGAGTGAAAGGAGAGAGGAAGCTGGATGACAGTGAAATATAGATGTGGAGAGTAGAGGATGGAAAAGGGAGGGAGACCGATTGACAGAATGAGGAGAAAGGAGAGAGATCCATGGAAATTTAACGGCGTGCTCCACATATGGAAGGAATGCTTCACTTCCTCCGAAATCACTGGCCTGCCTGAGTCCTATCACTGCAGTTTTTCTTGCTCATCAGCTGGCTGAGATCCACCAGCTCCCCCAACTCCCCCCGCTCCAGAGCTCCTCTCAGCAGAGCCCTGCTCAGACCTGGTGTGTGTTGCTGGGACATGTAGGCCTGCCCACCGGGAGGGGGCATGGTGGGAGGCGGCAGGGGGACAGGGACCATCCCATGGCTGCTCAGGATGTAACCTTCTGGGGCTGGCCAACGCAAGGGCAGCGGCTCGGTGTACTCAACAGGGGCACTTGGTGCCGAGACTACCCTCCTGCGCTCAGGAGAGTCCTGAGGGGTCATGGGGTAGACATATTCTCCTGCAGACTTCCTAATGGGGGCTCTAGGGGTGCCTTTTCCTCCTTTTTCTTGTTTGCTCAAGCAGACATAGTGCTGGCGTGGTGTGTCGTTCCCCCGTCCCTCACCCCCATGTCTCCCCCCTCCACTCTGCTGAAAGAGTCTAGTGGTCAGGTAGACAGAAGGTGGCATGCGGCAGGGCGAGCCCAGACCAACAGACCCTCCGCCCAGGTAGGTCTGGCTGGTGTCCCAGCCTCCGGAGTTGGAGTCAGACAGTCGTAGGCCTCTGCGTTTCTGCTGCGGGGTATGCTCAGGAGTGGGCAGGAATCCCGGGTCGAGCTCTCCCGATTTGACCCAGCCATTGGGCATAACAAACAGGGTCTCCCCACCCTGTGAGCACGAGCGCTCTCCACCTCCTTGCCTTGTGACGCTCAGCACAGAGCCAGCCATCCCGCCGGAGTTACTCAGCAGGCCCCTCTCACGCCGCTGGATGGAGGCCTGGGAGCTGCCGCCGTGACGACGGTTGGCAGGTTTGTGGGCCATGATCCAGCACACGGCGAGCCCTGAAAGCGCTGCCCCAATAGTGAAGGCCGAGACTGCAGACGCGACGAGGAGGTTGAGGGAGACCAGGCTCTCTGGCTCAATCAACAAACTCTGCTGCAGAATTCCTGAATGATTGAGAGACATAATTAGGAAGGTGACAGTTAGTGCAAATGGTATCCTCAGGCTCCAGTCTGAAATTATTATTATTATTTTTATTACACATAGAAATAGCCTGTTACTTAATAATATTTTTCAATACCTACAATAACACTCTTAAACACACCGAACATTATGAGGTTACTTTCTGAGAGAATTAAGACAATCTTCTCTCCAGTTTGTCCTTGAGGCCTCATGAGCTCTAGGTTCACTGAGGCCTGCACTTCTCATCAATACAGCCCAAACCACACCAGCTGACTCTTTTTTTTTCCATCTTCGTCCTCACTCTTTCCTTCCATTTGCCTGACCTAAGAATCTCTCCTCACATTGTACCATTACCTCAATGTTTCCACCCAACTCTAATCGCTCCCATCTGCAGACACAGCGCTTGTCTGGCTCGACATATTCTGAGCTTTCCTCACAGTTTGGATGAGAGTCCACCAGGTCGGTTGTCTGGCATCACTTACCTCAAACAGGGAAAGTTTCAAGGAGTGAGATAAACAGCGGATGCTTAAATATATAGCTTCAAGACAAATGTTTAGGATCAGAGCTAAGGAATATGCAACCCAAGCTCGTTTTGTTATGTTTTGGGAACTCTTAGCAACTGAATTGAGGCTAAACTTCAAATAAATTCTCTGTATTCCCCCCGCACTCATATCTGAGCCTCTCTATGACACAATATGACATTATACTAAAGTTATTTCAGGGTTGCTCACCAGCAACCTCCTCAGATCTCCAGCGTTGACAAAGCAAAACCTCAGAAGCCAAAGGATGATGCATTTAGTCTGGATTTGTCTACGCCCTTTTTCAGATCAAATACAATTAAAATATGTCACACTGGGAGCATTCTCAGCTCATTATCTACCTGATTCAGGTCATCAAAGACAAGATACTGGATGGACTAGATCCTAATGAGCTGAGATTGGTCATGAATTTCTGTTTTCTTCCATTTTTTGGTAAAGCCAGAACATAATGTTCACTCACAATTAGACAGCTGCAGTGAAGAATTGAGCCACTAGGTGGAGCGCTCAGCAACTCTACTATGAGGACCCAGATGAATCCATGTTATACTGCTGAAACTTACCATCACAGTCTCCTAGATGGGAGGTGGTGTTTCCATATTCCACATCTTGTTGAAAGGGGATTCTGTAGTCACAACAGAAACACATATGAGCATAATTTGTTATCATAGGAAAAAAAAAAAACACAACTGCTCATAATTAACTGTATTTAACTCTTTGGGTTCAAATGGGAGATAAGATGATGTCCATTACCTAAAAACAGTTTAATTTAAAAGAGACAAAGATGTTCACTGTAATCTACGATGTTAATCAAGTACGATGTCATCAGGCTGTTGTGCATAAAATCAATAGGGCACAAAGTAATAAATTATCCATTGTAATGGGATACACTGCTGAGCTCATTATTGATCTTCCTCCTCAGCAGGGTCAAAGGCGAGGGTCAACGATGCAGGCTGAATTAGACTGTGTACAGTTCAAGTTTTTTATACTCATAATGTAAGAAATTTAATGAGAAATGCGTACAATTATTGTCATTTCCTCATAAACCAAAAGAATCGTAATCTTTATTTATCTGTAAGTACATGTCTTAAATAAGTTTTTTATCTAAATACGTAACTGACAAGCGTTTAAAAATAAAAAGCTTTCATGAACTGTGTTAGCACAGACATAATAAAAAAAAGTTATGGTGGACTAAAATTATAAATAAAATGCTTAATTCTTGGAAAGCTTATTGCTGGTGTGTATTTTTCTCTTCACATAAAGTATATCTAGCTAAGTGGTTCTGTATTTACAATATCACTTTCCAAGACAAAGCCAATGACAGAGCTACTGCTGCTTTAAAATGTGTTAATGCTTTTCATTGCATTCTGCAGCGCTTCTCTATTTAAATCTGTTGCTAAGGATTTGATTTATAGAAAACAGAAATGGGTATAACTAAACTGCCACAATCAGAATGTTTTATAATAATGATCAAAATGAAAATTTTATTCATTACATATATGTACTCCTCTTGCATGGATAACTAACACTAAATGATAAAAAAAAAAAGAATTGATTATTTTATTTTCTGCTTTTTTATGGTCTCACACCTGCAACAACCAAGCAGAAGAAAATAAAACACTAAGCATTTCTCCTATAGACAGTAACTATAGTCCACCTGCATAGATTAAGAAGCAACCACAGTGTTTTTGAGGGATAACTCCCCTCACCTTGTCCCTGGCCTCAGAAAGGAGCAGGTACTGCCTCTGGTCCATCCACAGTATGGATCTCTTGAGGCGAGACAGCTCCTGAGTGTTCACAGAATTATATTGAAAATGAATTAGCAAAATTGGAATGCCTAGCAATTAGGATTTGGAAACATGTTATGAACTTATTAGAGAGAGAGTTACTGGTTAGTTGTTGAAAATAAACAATGAAAAGCTGCATCAGCTCATAGAAGTGAGATGAGGACGTCAGAAGTCAAAAGGTGAGAGACAGGGCAACACAGGACAAAAATCATCTACACACACTCACTCCTGGAGTAATCAATAACATGTCAAAATAAACACTTTATTTAAAATTAGTGGAAAATCTGTGGAATAAGAAGCAAATCTTCTTTTTGCACCAAGCAGGAGGACATTTTGAATCCAACCAATCCGATGTATGCTCATCCTGGGAAGCTGCTGAACTGCACAGTGCTCTACTTTCACAAATAAATTCCTTCTTTGTATTCATATTCAATCATCATCCCACAAAAGCCTCTCGCTTCAAGGCAAATATTATTTTCTGGGGAAAATCAACATTCTCAAAGTGAAAAATAAACCAAACCAAACTAGCTGTGATTTGACAAACACACATGGCTTCCCTCATCTGCTGGCTCAAACAAAAAAAACAGAAATGCAAAAGTTGTATGGGGATGGCAACAGCAACGAGAGAATAAAATTGGGCAGCAAAAATCCTCGATTTTTGCTGCCCAAACTAATTTGGGCAGCAAAAATAGCTTTGACTCTTGCATGCAAATAAATCTGACTAAAAGACAATGAGAGCATAAGAGCAATAAAATGATAAAAGTGGATTTATATCACTCACTTCATGCAGCGAGCGTGCAGGTGACAGCGAGATGTGGGGACTCTGACCAGACAGGAGGGGAAGGCCAGCAGCAGAGTGTGGCTGGTTCGGTCCAATGTCAGGGACAAGAGCTGACGGGCCTGAGGACTGTCCTCCCCACACCTGGAGATAGAAGTGTGAACATTCAGGACAGGATGTACGGAGGAGTAGAGGGCCCTGTCTATCATTTTCCAGCCTGGCAATTAATCTATAAGATCAATCCAGACAGTAGACTAATAGAGTAGACTGACAAAGCATAAGCATGAATTATCTGTTTGTTCATTAGGCAACACAAAAAAGCTCATTTTAACTCCATGAGGACTCAGGGCTTCCCACTGTCACATCATCATGTACAATCATTTACTATAATAAAACAGCTCATGACTTTACACTTTATAACTTCTTTTGGAGGAATTTATAGAAGAGGCAAGACGTAAAATGCTCTATTAAACAGAAAATATTGTTATGGTTTGCTTTTATGAAGTAAAAGCAAACCATAACAATATGTGGTCGTGTTTTCCTTTCTGTCTTTCTGAACCATTCAGAAAGACACACTCAGTCAAATATTAACAAACAGCTTAACAGACTAGAAGTAAAATAAAAATAAAGATAAATAAATAACAAGAAGAAACTGAAAGTGTGTGTTTTTTTTCCTGCAGACAGTATTTGAGGAATCCAACTACAGACTTCCTGAAGTAAAAAAAAAATAAAATAGCGTAGATATGTTCAGACAAGACACTAACAAATGCCAAATGTGTAAAAATACAGTACCAGAAGCTGAAACCTGACAATTATATTCCTAAATTCTTCAGTAACATACCAGTAATTCTTTTGAATTTTCTGTCAAACAAACCTTTCCATTGTGTGCTTCCACCTTCTTAAAGGATAACTTTTTAACTTACAGATGTTTGAAAGAAAATCAGGAAAACTCCTCATCTTATAAAACAAGAAATAACTAAGAATTTTTGAAGTGATGTTCTATTAAAAGATTATAAGCAGGTAATATTATATCTGATTCAGGTTAGGCTGAACTAACATGATCAAACCCGATACAGATTTCTACTGCCTTAAAACCAAGTCAGCTCTTAAAATAATCACAGCAGGTCATATGAACTTTAAAAACAAATGTCTTGTTTGCATTCAGAGGTTATTTACAGAGAACCAAATTATAATGTGCTATTTTACAGATTTTTTTCCCCCACTAAATTGCAAGAAGTAGGAATGTGTCTGTTTTTGCAGATCACTCTTTCTTACTTCAACAGTGGTCAGGCACACAACATGTTGTTTTAATTCCGCTTAATACCGTAGCATGTCTTCACATGGATGATGAGAGCGAGGCGTTTTCGGTCAAAGAAATCACATTAGCAGGGGTGCTGACTTGACACTGATGGACAGTTAGATTATTGGTTTGTTGCATGAGTGATTGATAGGCTTTGTTTCAATATCCTTTTCTGCGAAGACCTGAGCTCTACACAATTTAATGCATCTAATGGGTTCCATAACACTCAGCTCTGAGGCTGTTGCTCAGAAAAAAGGTTATACATTTTGGTTCTAATTATATGGTTTAAGTAACCTTTAATGGATATCGTGGTTTTAACTGAATATGCTTTTGCTGTAAGCAGGTATTTAAGAAAATACCATAAGCGTAACTGATCATTCATAATTGGAGAGCCCATTTGGGAGCGGGTGCTGTGGGCCTCTATCTGGAACATTGTGCCAAGAACTGCAGTTCATTGGAGATAAGTGTTAAGGATCTCTTGACTCCCACTCACTTCTCAGGATTGAATCCCTCCACCTCCTCCAAAAACACGCTGCTGTGGGAGACTGGATCTCCACCAGAAATCATTAGGAACTTGAGAATGGTCCCTCGGGTGGAGCCCAGGAACAAGACAGTGTGGTTCTTGTGGGGGCCAGCTTCTGTGTCTACCACCATGGCTGTCAGCTGGTACCTTAGACAGATAGGACAATAAATCAGAACATTAGGCAATCTACTTGCATTTTTTAAGCTGACAAAGACATCAATATGCATACCTTCCCATAGTCTTGACCACCCAGGGTCTGTGTCCCAGCAGTGGCACAGTCTCATCCATTAGCGGATGAGTCTTCACAAAGTTCAGGACCTCATCTGGTAAAGTTGTTGAGGTGCTAAATCTAGATCCCTGCACTGCACACCCGCCAGGCCTGCAGAAATAAAGAACACCCCAAAAAAAGAAGAATTAGTTACGGAGGACTCGTTTTCATAGCCAGTTAGGTCATTTTTAACTGAAATGCATTGACGGAGCCATGGGACAGACAGTTGGAGCTCATAAGGGAGCAGTAAGAAGAGTATCTGTGAAACAGATGCTCAGGAGAGAAGTGCTGCAGTGCTGTGCTGGATTTGTTTTTTGTTTTTTTTGCTTCACATTACCTTGGTTTAGGCACTGCTTCATCTGGTACAGGTGTCCAAATAGACTCTGGGGATTTTTGCTCTTTAAATCTGCCCTCAAAAACATGACCGAGCTGCTGCATGTCGAACACGCAAACTGCAGAGCCGGGGATGCTGCCAGAGACAAGGAGAGGGAACCCGCTGATGAGAAAATAATTATCTCTTTTCAGCTATATGTGCACACAGTGTGTCTCTGGCTACCTGTTTGGTGGTGTGGAAAACAGACCCAGGATGACATCCCGTCCCTGCATGTGGATGATGTTGCTGGTGGCGTGTAGGAGGTTGAAGTAAAAATGGGAGTCTCCGGGGATGGAGCAGTTCAGTCGCGCCTTTAGGAATGTGGTCCACTGTTTCTCGAGGACACGCTGAGAGCCACCCAAGTCTGATTTACACACGCGTGCCACACGGGACACCATAACCTTGGATGTAAAAACAGAGATATAGAAACATTAGGAAAGGAATAGCTTGGATTTAAAAAAAAAAAAAAATGTAGTTAAACAAATGGCAATATTTTTAGCTGATCTTATCAGGTCAAAATAAAACAGACTAAAAATACTCCTGTTTGAGAAGATTCAGAGGGCATTCAAAGTTTCAATAAAAAAATGTGTCTAATCCAAAAAAACAAAACAAAACTAAGAAGTTACGTTGATTTCATCTGAATATCTTGTCCTGTTTCTGATTAGATGTAATACTCATCCACAGACGGTTCTCTACACAAACATGCAAATAGGAAAAGCTGGAGGACCAGTCACTAACTTTTTCACCAAAGTTAATAAAGCTGAAAAAACAATTCGGTATGTTATTTTGCTGCATTGTGACGTGACCAACATTTTTAAAGTTAAAACAGAATCAATAAGTCAGAGGCTTGGTATAAACTATTTTCTAAACAACTCAAGTTATTTAGACCAAAAATACTCAGGCATCTCGAGTATAAACATTTCCAGTTTGAGTTGTTTGAATTTGCTTAAATCAGCTCAAATGACTTCTAGGATTTACCACCAACTCCCTTCAAAAATTGTGTTTTTCTACCACAGGTGAAGAAACTATTTCTGCCCACAAATTCCCAGAACCTCGCAGAGTAGCAAAAAGTAAAGAAGGTAACATGGAAAAAGGAAATAACCTTCTCCAGATGATGAAACTCCATGGCCATCTCTCTAAAGAAGAAATAAATATGTGGCCCCCACTCCATGGCACTGACAAAGTAGGGCTCTGAAATATAAGAAGTGACAACACAATAAAGCAAAACAGTCCCTCGCATGTCTCTGTAATAACAGCCTCATCAACATCAAACACTGTTGTCCACCACACTGACTAATTAAACATTCATGTCCTGTTTAATCAATCCTTATAGACATCAGGGAAGATGGTATCATTATCATTTATTCATCTTGCAAGGCTTTGACTTGCCTGAGCTTACTTTTTCCCCTTCAGGCTGCCCTGTTCAGTAGAAGAGACTAGTTAAGACTTTGAATCTGTAGGGACTCTGTCTAACCTCAATACATCAGTCTGTCTGAGTGCATTCCTATTATAAAAAGCCTATTAAAGGGAGGCCTGATAATCATGTCTGGTTCTGTTAGAACATACTTATTTTGTTAGAACAAACTTTTTGTATCTATATTACTAATGAACATTAAAAGTTGATGTCTGTGCATGCATTTGGATAAAACAGTTGACAATAGCAACCTTGTAAAGTCATAAGTTTCAAATCATTTGGAGCTCCTGGGCTTCCACTTGAGAGAACAGGAAGTTGTTTTGACAACTTGTAGCTCTAGAAGGACATTTTGAAGTCACCTTAAGAGAGGCAGTTAAAGTACATTAAAGTTAACATTCAGAAAAAGGCAAGTCTTGCTACGAGTAACTTTGGTTAAATTTTCTTTCAGTACAAAAGATAGCATGGGTGGTTTCAATTATTTGCTTGCTGATTGTCTGTTGAAAGTGCCTTTGCCCTGAGGGTCACTTTTAATGTGCCTGTTTCCAAAAGTACCTCGAAACCATTTAGAGTCGTGCTTCACAGTGCGGAGAGCTGGGCTGTCGCCGAGACTACGATAGATCACCGCGTCGATGGCCAGAAAATCTGTCACAGTGCCGGTAAAAAGACTTCCATCTAAAAGAAGGGAAGGAGGAGAGAGGGACGATGGGAGGAGATTAGGGAGAAGAGGAGGGAGATACAGATGGCGAGATAGCACAAGGTCAGAAAGATTAAAACCAAACAAGCAATGCAGGAAGAGGTCTGGCTATAAATCATTTGTAAAGGTAAACCTGAGGGCGTGGACGTTTTGGAGCATGGAGCTGAAAACTAACTCCTACGTCTGCTAAAAAAAATGGATTTTATGCCTTCGGGGAGAAAAGTCGACCTCCTACCTGCGAATAACGCCACATTAGCGTGTCGAGGATCATATGGACACCGGGCCATCCCGCTGACGGGCTCTCCTGCCATTTCTAGAGTGTCTCGCTGCAATAAGAGGCGCAACATAAAGATAACCCTACTGGGAGAGACCAAGATTCTCTTACAGGCAGATAGATGAATACTAACAGTGTAGTTGGCACACAGGGGGTTGAAAGCATTTGTTCCACACACAAACAGGCCATCATGCTGGCTGAGCAAGACCTTGATGAAATTACGACACTCTCCCTGCAGGAAAGAAGAAAAAGAGAAGATCAGGAGAAAGAAAGAAAAGGAAGTTCGGGGCATTGTGAAAAGGAGGATTATGAAAGGCTAAGAATCAGAGGAAGAAATGTGATAACAGCCCTAAGGTGAAACAAAACCCTGAACTGCACTCTCTCCAAAGAACAATGGGGCTCTGGCTGTAGTCTTCAAAGTAAGGACTGCACACTGAAGTTTAAAAATCCTCTCAGTGAACCTTGGACTTCTTAGCCCTGTTATCTCATTTAGTCCATCTGTTGGATTGCTTCAGAAGAATCAAAAACCGATTATGTTCCTCTGTAGGCAGATCAGCAATATATCTCTTTAATACAATTTTAGCCTTGTTTATCGGAAAAATCAGCAAATTAGGTTTCTTCTCGGTCCATTTGTCAAACCATTCATTTGTGTCCATCAGAAGTACACGATCAGAAACTTACTTTTAATTGGAAGCCAGACCTTCATGCCTTAAAATGCCTTGATAAATCCAACACCTTTGTCTTTTTAATAAGTGCAGACATTCAAAGCAGGTTCTGCCTCTGCAGGTCACTAATGGCTAACAGTGTTATGTTAATGCTGAGCTAGTCCTGTTCTTGATCTAATTTTGTGGATCTTGTCTTGTTTTATTTTATGTCCCTATTCTCTGAGCTTATTTTGTTAAACTGTGATCAATTGGGTTCCTGCGCATTTATAGTCCTTTATTCAACCATGATAAAATTATATGCTCATTGCTAACCTACCTCTCATCTCTTTTAGGAGATATGTAAATCCTTTTTATGCAACTGGACAAGGTATTAATACATGCTTTGATAAAAACCCAACATGATTCTAGCACCACAGCTCTTTTTGTTTAAATCTTTTTTAAAAACCTTTTCTTTTACAGCTTTGGTTAAGGACGGAAATTGAGTAATTTCTCCTCAAACTTTCAGGCATTGTGCATTTTTTGAGATAATTTTACAGACACAGATTGTCCTCTGTTGTCCCTAATAATAACCTGTGACCAAATTGGTTTATATTTAAAATAAGCAAAAAGGAACAGACATGTCGAGCATTTTTATTATGAAAAGAGCATAAAAAGTAAAGTATCAGCCAGCTGGAAAGTTAAAAGACCAGCTGCATAGATCAGAAATTCCTCTGTCATATGGGATCCATGATCCTTTAGCTTCACATTCAATTCTTCTATAATTTGCCATTGAGTATCAAGTGTGTTTAAAGATCATGGAACCATTCTTTCTCCATGAAAAATAACCATAAAGGTAAGTTTTTTTTCCCCTCTATGTTTTGATGAAGAAAATTCTGGTAAAACTTGGAAGCTAACAGGCATCTTTTCATCAATGCAGAACTGACCAGATGTACTGAAAGTGAGATGTTTCAAGACAGACGCTGGGCAGTCATTAAAAAGTAAAAAAAACAAACTAATCCATTGAAAATATTTTTATTGTGTTGACTTTATGCACTGAAAGGGATAACAAAAGAACAAATATGGGTCAGATTTACAGGTACAGATATGAATAGATAAGTACTATACACTATATTAAGCCATTTTTTTCTGAAGTTTAAATGGGCCTGTTGGATTTGCCCATTTCTAAACATACTTTTCTTTTAAATATTAGATTTTTTTCCTCTAATGAGTTTTTTAAATTTCAGAATAATGGTGTCAGTTTTTGGAAGGATAATCTTTGCCATAATTGTCCTCTGCTTTTGCAGGCTCCTTGTTGACCAAACAAAACTAATAGATGTTTTCAAAATTCCCAGGAAGAAAATCTTTGTTTGCATTGCAAAAGCATATGATGGTAAATAGGATGCTCTTGGAGAATACATAGCAACCCAGCATCCACTAACTCTGAAGCTTACAGATTATAAGCTTCAGAGCTAGCAAACTGAAATAGCAAGTAGAGACTGATTTAACTCTGACACATAATTAGAGGGAAGGTATAAAAATGGTGACAATCTTTTCACCTGAATCGTGCTCAAAACGTTATCAACTGAAATCATTCAAATGTTAGGATACTCTACTAAAAACTTCAGTTCTAACACAATACATTGTTACAGGCTTATAGAGGGCTGTATACTACTTTGCTTGTCTAGTTACTTTAATGCTAAATCTAATCCAGAGTTTGAAAGTACTTCTGTTTATCTTTACAGTTTTTTACCTAATCTAAGTTCAGTCTTGTTCACCAACATAGGTGTATTTTCTGCCTCACATCCTTGCTGCCTCTTCCCTTAGCAGTCAGTCTTTCTCCTCGTGTCTTCGTTCCTGTTTTATCACAGCTTTAATTCTTCCTTTCTTCACTCCTACACTGTCTTGTCTTTTGATCTGCGCTCTCACAGCCCAGTGGCTGCCCTCTTCTCTTTATCTGTTTCGTTCCCTCGTTTTTATTTTTCCTCCACCCACACACGTCCCGTCGTTACCTATGCCTCTCTTCCCCACCAGTTTTCAATTACAGCTTCCTCCCGGAGGCCGTGTCACTTAACTCTTCTCGGTTTGCTCAATACAAGTTCCTCTGCACGATAAATCTTCTTCCGCAAGTTAGGTCAGGCTTGAATTTTGCCAGTGAGCCTGCTGCACTCACACACTCTTTTGTTTTTAAGCAACACAACTTTGTTCTTGTGTGTTTGAAGGCTATCGACGCTATATGAAATGGTGAAAAAATCAATGCATGCAAAAAAAAAAAAAAAAGCCTTTCAAGCTTCTTTCAGCTCTTGTAATGTTTTCCTGCACCAGCTTGATTGGATAATTTACTGTTTCTGTATCAACAAAATCAAATTTGCGCTAAGCCCCAGATGCAGGTGCAGCCTCAGGAGAAGAATGTCTCGTAAACAGCTGCCGCTTGAGCGTTTTACCTCATGTTTGCCCTTCATCCGACACACTCGAATGTCGTTCTTGTTGGACTCCCAGGTCCTTTTCTGAAACACACAAGCCACATGTTGAATTCCCTGCATATCTGTACATGCATGTCAAATGTCAACTTTCTAAAGACTGATACCTTGCTGTAAAACATTTCTTCGCCTGCCATGTTGTCCAGCTCCACTCTGTACAAGTCATCTCTGCAAAACATGACAAATTCCTCAAATTCCTGTTTTGTCACTCTTAACTGTTTTGGATCATAAAAAACTGTATTGAGTGCTAAAGTTTTAGAAGTGGGTTTTTTTTATTACCCTTTCCGGATTTATTCTGCAGGACGGGAACTGATCTGGTATTGTGAGTTAATTACTTTCAGAACATGTGGACCCATAAGAGAATGAGGGGAACGATTACGTTTTTACATTGGGCTAATTTCGTCTTGCTAGGTTTATCCCCTTAATAGAAGAAATCTTCATTTGAAAACTGTTTTTTGTGCTAACTCAGGATATCTTTGTTGGTTTTTAAAATCTGTTTATGGAGATCTGAATCATTTAAGTGTGACATAAAGCAAAAGAAAAAAAAAATCTATAAAGTAGAATATCCTTTTTCATTGGACTATGACGAGACGTCTAAGCAAAGCTGAACATCTCATTCAGTATAAATAAAAATGGTGAAAAAGCTCAAATCTTTAACATTTTTAGTTTGCTTAGATAATTGAAAAAATGCAGTAAATAAAACACTTCATCAGAAAGACAGAATGGAAGATTTATGTGTAAGCATAATGTCTCTGCCACATGATTGTCTCATTAGTATTTGCTTTAAAAAGCGATCACATTGATTTTCCTAATGAGGTGACTGGGGAGTAAGCATTACCGCATTTTCTGCTGCTCTCTTATTTATGCTTGAATGAAAGTACTGTTGTTGACTTAAAAAAAATTTTGCAAAATATCATTTACATCAGACAGCCATCTGGTTGTGTTTTATTATGAGTCACTCACTGACAATATTCAGATTAAATGTTCTGAACGGCTGGCAATAAAGCGGTTTATTATGGCTTCATTATAGTACGAGTTAAATTACTGTTGGGCAGTTTTAACACCTTAGCTACAGTCAGTAAAATGTTTAAAGGGGTCTTTTTTTATTTTAAATTGACTTTCTTCAGCTTTATATCATGTTGCAAAGTTACTCCCTCATCAAAAACGTAGCCAAAGTGTTGTTTTGATTCTTTCACGCATGTTTCTTAAACGGGTGTCTGAAACGTTTGCTCTCATAAAGTGACGACTATTTCCTCGTAGCTCCTCCTTAGAGCTGCAGTGTCAAGCGCCCCTTCGCCACGCCTCGCTCAGTCAGCTCCACCAGACTATTGACAGCAGCAATTAGGAAACACCTGGTGGAATTGTTAGCCTGCTAAGCTAGTCATATGAAGCACTTCTCAGTCCAATGCCCCTAAAAACGAGACATAAAGAGAAGCACTGTCGTGACGATGTGTCTGAAAAAGTACGAGATTCTTATGTCAAGCCGTCACATTAGAAAGTTGAGTTTCTTTTAAGTCATGTTTGATATTTACAGGATTTTTTTAACAACTGATGGTAAAATGGTTACTGGATTGTGTTATAAAATGTCAATATGTGAAATGGAAAAGACATTTATTTAGGGCTTAAATTTTAAGCCCTTTTTTGTTCACTTAATACAATCTATTTCAGTAAACCAATTTGGCACTATATGCAGGAATTAACTGAGCTTTAGATGAGTACTTGTTTACATTGCTGAAAAGATCAACAACCTATATGGGTCCAGTTTTTATTTTCAGAGTTGTCCTCCAATCAGGGCTGCACACACATTTAATTTGTTTCAATGAACAGAGCTGCCTGTATCTGCTTGTAGCCCAGAGCTAATCTTCCAGCAATGTAAGGCGGTTTCTTAAAGACGATTAGGAATACATTCACAGCTTTTACTTGACATTTAAAAATAACAGTGAATAAATTATCACTGGAAAAAAAAAATAGTGATAATGTCCCCCTGAAGAGTGACAGCAGATGGGATGAAAGCAAATACATATTAATGCGAACACGTCATAGTCGGAGGTGGTTGCTGTTGGTTACCTGGCTCCGATGTAAAGAGTGCGGTTGACTTGGAGGACCGTTTGGATGTGTAGCTCCTGTCTCAGAGCTGAACGATGGGCTCTGCCCAGGAACACGGGGTATCTCCTCACCACTGCCGTCATTACATAGACATATAAAATGAGGCAGTGACATGCATAGCAAATGAAAATGCATGTGCTTGGCTCAAGGACTTCCTGAGAACTGTGGGCAGAATGAGCACCTTCTTCGCGTCTATAGTTACCAGAAGTACACAGGCAGGCTGTAAAACACCTTCTTTAACCTTCACTTTAATAGAGTCTTCAATCATTCTTGATGGCTTTGTTAAGGCAAACACAGATAATAGGCAGAGAGGAAGGTGAAAGCATACTAAACACTCTTATCCTGTTTGTCTTTCTTGATGTGGTTGTTTTCTGCCACCCTATAATACAGGTCTTTATTTTTCTACTGCAAATAAACATTTCTTCGTCTCCTGTCTGCATCTTAAATAAACTAAATTACAGAAACGCTGCACATTTCAGGCAGTAAGACAGCGTTCAATTGAAGATCTCGTCAAGAAGTCACTGACTCCAGGAGACAGATTAAATGTCTGGCCTTCATTGGAGAGTGCAGACAAGAGATTCATCGCCACATGCCTTCTTCCAACTACGGTCATGTGACAAATTAGTACACCCTCCTACATCCTAAAAGTTTTTTAAAACACATTTGGACTCATACATATTTAATATCAACATTGACAACAATGAAAACTTTGAGTAACAAAATTTAACAACAAAAACTAAAGAAAACTAATGCTAATACTTGCTTGACTGACTAAAATCAATCACAGAGGTATCACATGCACATGAGTAGAACATTGATACACAGGGTTTTCTGTGCTACTAGGTATTGCAATGAGAGTGAGCACCATGGTGAGATCAGAACTGTCCGAGGGCTTCAGAAAGAAGATTTTAGAGGATGTGGAAATCGGAGGTCACTTCAAGAGTGAAGCAAAAACACTTTAAGAGGTCTCATAAACAACCTCCAACACTCTAAAAGCAGACTGCAATATGCTAAAAAAAAGTCTCCAAATCACTAAAATGTACTCACAGAACCTACATATACTGCAGCAAGCTCTTGGTACTGCGGATATAAACAACTTGGGAGGTTTGCAAAAACTAAAGTTCTGCACAAGGACTGCTGGTTTAATGTTCTTTAGACAGATGAGTGTTGATCTGATTTATTAGGAAACCAGAATAGATGACATGTTTGGCATAGACAAAATACAGACTTCAAGTTCACCCTGATAACATCCACAATGCTACCATCTGTAAGAAAATCCTTGAGGAAAATCTAACATGACAATAACCCAAAACATACCAGTGAATCCACAACTGAACCTTACCCTCATTGAGGGGGTGTTGGGTGCCTTGAAATGGTGTGTATATGCAAAAAACCTCAGACATATCACTGATATATATGAAGAGGGGGCCAAGCTTTCTTTAGACTCAAACACTGAATACAAGAAAGCTATTTCACCCAAAAGATAACACAAGTTATTAGTGTGTGGAGTGTCCTAACTTTTCATCAGCTAGAAAACACACAGTTTTTTACACAGTCTGTCAAATAAGTAAAAATTTTCTTTTTTTTTTTTCTAAAGATGAACATCATATATGATCATTTCTTAATAAAGAAAAAAAATATAAAGAATCACTAATGTTTTCACACTCTCTCTTAGTTATGGTCTTCAATTGGGAAAATCAACCCTTTTACATGAATATGAATCTAACATGCTACCATATACAGAGGGAGTGAATTTTCGTCATTTATCTGTGTGCCCAAGCAGTTCTAAACCAGCTCCTCACCAAGACTGATCCTTGACCTCCGATTTCCACATCCTCCACAGAGCCATTCATCAATGCCGCACATACTCTCGTGCACTCAGACACTCTCCCTCCTCCCCACCGCATACAGAGGGGAAGGACACATACCCTCTACAGGGACGTAGCTGAGTGGACCTGGCTCCTCTGGGAATGAGCCATCAGCCAGCTGAAGCAGCAGGAGAAGAAGCGCTAGGGGAGGAGCCACTGTTGCCATGGCAGCAGCACACATGCACTGTTAATGAAGAGAAAGAGAGAGAGGTGGGAGACATTTTTCATTTTGTGCTGCTGTGCAAAGTATGTCATGTGTGCATGCGTAAGAGTGTGTGTGCATGTCATTGTAGTGACACTTTGGATTTTTCAGAACAGAAGTGTTGTCCAAGAAGTTTCTGCTTGTCTCTGCACATTTGTGCATGCATGTTGCAGCTACTTCCTGTTAAACAATTTGACTTACGAAGAAATTAAGACAACCGAATAATGGTCTGAGTTCACTCAGTTGGGTTAGCATTTCCAAAAAAAAAAAAACCCACACAGGCAAGAGACTTACACATCTATGTGAAAGAATATAATACAGAAAACTTTTAAATAAATACAACAAAGTTATGGTGAGCTGGGGGATAAAAACATAAATGTTTTTATCAATATATTTGCAGATTGAAAAGTAAGGCTCAGGAGAGCAATGAAATCTGACATTTCAGTTGACTTCGTTGATATCATTCAAATTGACTAAATATACTGATTAAAATAACAGATCTCTGCGAGATGTTAAAATCATTGAATATTGTTTTAGAATTGATGTGTTCTTTGGTCTTCAAGATGATTTGTTCTACCAAATCTTGGAGACTTTCACAGGGAAGATGTATGTGAACTCTACTTTAGATAATGTCTGGAGGCACCTGGAAAATTGAACCAAAATTGATTTTAGGTATCAGAGTAAAAGGGGATGAAGAATACGTGACAGATCTGTAAGACTTTTATTTGTAAAAAAAAAAAAAATAAATGTATAAATAAAAAATTAAAAAACCATTGAATCTATTTTTTACCACTTCATGATTATACAGTTCTTTATGATGGCCCATGACAAAAAACACAAAAAATATGCAATGAAATTTATGGTTGTAGTGTGACAAAATGTGAAAATGTTCAAAGATCATTAGTCCAAGTTCTAAAAAACTAAGAAAAACAGCCCACACACCTAGATGCACCTAGAGACCACACATTTCTGATTAAGATTTAAGGGGAATTAATGCAGTATTTGTAAATATAATTTATCTAGAATTTCATTAATGCCGCAAAAGATGCAGTGACATTTTTGACAGTCACAAAAACCCTAAACTGTACATGGATTTAAATCAAAAACAAACCCTACAAATTTTTCTAGAATCTGCTATATCACACAAACCAGCACTGTGGGTTAATATTGCCAGATATAAATTGCACCACTTTCAAAGACGTTTGAACATGGAAGTTTTCCTGCATTTTCAGAACCCCAAAGTGTTGCTTTTATAGCTTGCTTCTTTCATGTGACAAAAGCAAAGAGGAGATGCAGAGAAGCAAAAATAAGACAGAAATGAGTAGAGTGCAGAAGGTGGAGCACTAGGATATTTTCATCTAAAGAAAATATCCTGGAAAATGTAAAGTTTGAAGAAACATAAATGAAAGGAAATGTTTTCAAAGATGTGGGCAATATCAGTGCTACTGCAATCAAATCAAACTGTGAGCCATGTTCCATGATTTTCCCAACCCCCGCTTATGTCCTGTCATCCTCCATCTCTCTACCTGCATCACCCAACCTCCTCCCTGCATTTCTTTTTCTATCTCACACACACGCACACACACCCCGTCAAACTCACGACTGTTTTCAGCGACAGAGCACCAGGTAGATGTGTTTGTTGCTAAGGTGATTACTGCTATTTGAAGCACACAGATGCCTGCAGATGCAGCAACCATACACTCGCACACATGAGCGCAGTCACCTGTGCTGCCAGCAACACAGATTTCCCATAACGTTGACTGACAAGCTGTTTGTAGACATCAGCAAGGTGATGAGGGCCAGAGACTATACTCAGGGGGCACTTCAAAGGAAATTGTAGCCTGGAGATTGCAGGTTTGACATAAGCTTCCTCATCTGTTTCCTCCTCCTCCTCCTCAGAAGCATCAGAGGAGCCCTGAAGGGGAGGTGGGGGATTTGTTTCATGTTAGTCTCCACTGGGATTCCCTGGAGTAGGACTGACAAAGTTTCCAGGTCAACCTCATTTCATTATGGCCATTTCAAATCAAATTCTGTAAGTCTGAGTTGAGTAAAAGAGGTAACAAGAGTTAAACGAAGAATAAATCTTCATTTTGTCTAACTTAACCATATTAATCATTTTCACTCTGTGCTGAAGTCTGTAAATAAATAAATAAATAAATAAATGCCTTGTCATACTGGAAAATCAGATCATCTAAATGTTACATAAGTGCTACGAGTTTATATTTTTAAATTAAAATATAATATTGAGAAGTAATTATTATTGTTACAATTATTGACACACCTAATAATTCCTATAAAATAGATATACAATTAAAGCATGTTAGGCATCCACCAGTGCATTTGCATAGAGAATGACTAAAAGGTTTTGTCTCAAAACAACCAAAACAAAATAGATCAAAAGTGGATTTTAGGAGAACACAGCAAGTTACCAAACACTCCATAAAAATGGCAACGAAACTGGAACTACTGAAGGGGCAATATTATGTCAAATAAACTTTTTTAGCATTACATCATGTTATGAAGTTATTCCCTTATCAAAAACATATCTGGAGTGCTGGCTTTATTCTTTCATGCATGTCTGAGAACTCTTTTAATCTCCCGTGGCAACCATTCAGCTGCGCAACACGCAATCGCCACCTTTGTGGATGAAGCTCCTCTTTGGAGCTAAAGTTTCCAATCTTCTGAGCTTCCGCATTACAGATCACCCCTCCCTCATGATTCCCCCACTTAGCTCCTTCAGACTAGCCAGCAGCAATCTGAACTCATCTGCTGAGCTCATTATGTGAGCTACTTCTCAGTGAAACACGGATAAAAACTGTTGTTAAAGGGTTAATAAAGCAGCAATGTTGTTATGACTTCATGAAAGTGGACTTTGGAAAGAGCAGAAGTTTGTAAAGAGAAATAAGCCCAATTTCAAGACGTTAAATTATGAAGTAAATTTTTTAAAGTCATATTTAACATAGAAAGTATTTTTGTTACACTGAAGGTGACATAGTTACTTGACTGTGCTGTAAAATGATATTATGTGTTTCGAAAATACATAATAATGCCCACGTAAAAACAATTCTACAGCACAAATAATCTATAAAAGATTTCCAACACCCGCGATGGAATGGTAACCTGTCCAGGGTGTACCCCGTCTCTCGACCTTTGACTGCTAGATATAGGCATCAGCACCTGTCGCGACCCTGCAAGAATAAATGTGCTAGATAATAGATAATGGATTTCCAACACACCTGACCTAAAGAGAAAGCTGTTTTTTAAGAAGAAAAACAAAGGTTTTTCTTCCCGAGGAGACTAAAGAAAGACTTGCTCAGAAGCTCTAAATGAACTTTTACATGAGGACAATAGAGAGCAGAACTGTATTTGTACAGTAATAATCCCTGTTGAATTGCAGTGAACAATCAGGGCTGCTAATATTGTCTGAATATTGTTTGGATATCTGTGCGATAATCCTTAAGTTTGTAACTCACCAACCGAGTGTTTACACCACAGTGTTTGTATCTCTGTCTGTAGAACTTATATTATTAGTTGCCCTGTTGTATTGTGCAGAGTAACATTGTTCTGTATTCAAGTTGTACTGGGTCTCAAACAATATTTCATTATATCAACTATAATGACAAACAACATCTGTATTCTGTTTTGCCATTTCGTCTTTTTACGTTTACCAGAGTGTCTATAAAAACCCTTTTTAAAATCAGAAATTCATACCTTGGAGTAAATCTGTGCAGCTCTTGAAAAATTGGAAAGACCAGAGAACATGCATTAAAGTTTGTGGTTAGTGTGACAAAGTTCAAGGGGAATTAATAATTTTGGGAGTACTAACAGCATGATAAAGGAGTAAAATTATGGGATGCATGATCACCTGCAAACTAACGGTCCTCATTACCTGATCAAAGAAATCTGTACATGCTAACAATAAAATCTCAGTCTTGCACCAGACCACACAGAAGAAGTGCAGTCAAAATATGTTTTACAAGTTTGAAAAAAAAAATTGCTTTTATAAATCATAATTAAATATTTTACAAGAGCTGGGATATACTGGGTTATATACAGTCATTGTGAGAGTTCAGGGACTGCCTCAAGTTGTCCAAGCAGGACGCATCCGGTAAACCTCCAAACGTAAGCATCAAAGAAGGCAATCTAATCAAAACGATGAAAAAACGCAGCTGACTCCTTTCAAAGTGAGGAAGCCGTGGATCTACTCTAAGCTTCCCTATTTCTTAGGATTAGCGCAGGCAGAAGATCATTTCACCGCATGTATCCAGAATCTTGATCGCTCAGATCTTTTTCATATCTCATTACTGCAGGTGAGCTAAGAGCTGCAAGCACATTGCTGCAAACAAGGCCTGAGCCTGTTTCTATAATAAAACTCTGTATTCCTGTAATTAAATCATTATATGACATGAAAGTTAAAATATTAAATAAGTTAATTGGGAGAACCAAATATCACAATTTTTTATTATTTTTTTTTTTTGACGAAAGAGGATTAAAGGTAGAAGGTGAAACAACAAAAAAAGCAGTAAACTACAAGTGATTCACCACAGTAAATTAGTCCCCTGAATGGATAAACCAAAGATTTGGTAGTAAATAAGTGGCCAGCATGATATAGTCATAGTATTGAAAAAAACATTGAATAAAAAATATATTTTTTAAAGCAATGTGATGCAACAATCCTGTATTTCAGAGAAATGATTTATTATTACAGTTAAAACTACATCGCTATTTTATTTTTATTTTAATACATAACCTAAATATGGACTTTCCTTTGTCAAATTCCTCTTAAGTCAGTTTGACATGCCTTTACTTATTTATTTCTTTAGGCAAAAGTTTTAAACTTGATTTTAAAAAACATTAATTGCAAGAAGTAGTGTTGTGTTAAAAAATCTGAAGAGCTTCTTCTGATCTAAAATGAAATGGAAACTGCAAATGCAAAATACAAAAATCCTTTGGTCAATAGTCTCCTCATTAGAGCATCAATTGATTTAAGTTATTGATCCATAAGATAAACCAAGAGATCTGGGCCAAGGCCAACTTATTGAAACTGTGCTCCTGGCCAACGCTAAGATTAAATTTTTAAAACGTCTGCGCTACAAACGGAGGAGCTGGCCAGAGCTTTAGGCTTCAGGTTATCAAAGGGCTCTGAGTTTTCCCCACAGAGACAACAAACAGCAGAGACGAAGATAAAAGACACAAATGTTTCAATAAGAGAAAATAATAATAAAAAAAACTAAAACAGAGGAATAGAGATAACTGCAACAGACTTGCAGCTCATCACGCTATAAAACAGGCAGTGACAGGACGAGTATCGGGATTTATCAGGGAAGGATGCGACGAGCCAGAGGAGAGAGGATGGGCTGCTGTGTCAAATCATGTTGGTGTGATAACATTTAATACTGTGACATCAACATTGTTGTTACAGGGTGCATGTAATGATCTCGACAGCCTCATGGTGTAATCTATCCTCATCAGGCAACCAATTAGCAAATCACCTGCTAACACCCACGTAATTAGCCAATCAGCAAGTCATGCAAACAGGGAAACACACCTGCTTTCACCTAGTATCAATTTTTGCTATTTTGCTCATCTGGCAGCACAGTTGTATTGTGTCATTCTAGGGATTTTTCTCTGCAGCGATCCTACTCATCTGCCAGGAACGGGACAGGGTGGGGAGGGGTTGTCAGTAATTTGCGGAAAAGATACCTATCTAATAAATATCCATTTAATATTTACTGACGAGCCCATTTTGAAATACATCACTGAGTTTAAGTGTATATTGAACATGCCCATCTTTGCACAGAGCATCTGAACTATTAAAGCTGCTGAGCAGGATCAATACGCTCTCGCAGTGCCAAACAGAAACAGAATAAAGAGCAGCATCCATAACCACACGGAGAAGCATTTACTGATCGCAAGGAAAACACTGAGGCATGGATACTGGAGGCCTGAGCAGCAGTACAACACTGATCACCAGACTCAGCCAATCAAGAGAAAGCGTAGCTGTCAAGGGCCTTAACCTGTGCAGCACCGAGCTACTGCACAGCTATTAATTAATTTGTGAGCAGGCCTATTAATCTGCTTCTTAGCATGACAAACACGTGAATCCCAAACACGTCTCTTTACTACGTTAGCATCACTGCGTTTGACTTGCGTTTCCTAATGCCGGTTGTTATTAGGTCCACAGACCGATGCTTTCTTTCAGTCTGTTTGGCTGCGGCAGCCACTTCACTCTGTGCCTTTGTTACCGTAGAAACCAATAGCAAAGCAAGGCTGAGATGTTCTGTTGCAGCAGATGCAAACGTGAGCAGGGTGGGTCCGCCCTCTACATCGCAAGCACACATGTGAGCTTGCAAACGCAGAAAGAAACAACCACGTATCCTCCAAAACCTTTACCCAAACGCATTAATTTATTCGAGTGCAAATGGATACATGCTTTGAGATAAGAGGTACATGCAAGAAGGTGGGGGTCTCATGCTGCAAAGGAGGGGGATGGGGCAGTTGCAGGCATTTTGTCTCCATAATTATGCCAGCGCTAGATATATGAGGTAGCTCAGATGGGCTCAATATGGGTCAATGACAAAATCGCACTTAAAAGCAGAAATCTGGTTATTTTGCTTTCACAAATGAAGTATATTTTCTTATGACATAATCTTTGTCAGACAGATTTTTAATCAGTCTGCATACCATGTAAAAAATATTCATATTTACTTGAAAAATTTACAAATCACAACTTAGAATAAAATATACTTTATTGTCCCTGTAGGGAAAAATTGTCATGGACTCCAAGATGTTGCATTATGTTGCATAATAACTGCTGCTCTAAAGGCAATAAATGTACATGCAATTCATGTACATAACTAAAAATGTAGACTATGTACACAACAGTTTGAAAACAACAACAGAGCCCAAAGATATTGCACACCTTCCAGACCTCAACCTAAATTTGGATCAAAATTATGATGGAGGTGCGTTCAAAGGAGTATTTAACATGGTTCAAATTAGTTTTTGGGATTCTGTACCTTCTACCAGAGAGCAGGATGTGGGATGGATCCGACAATATCAGCCGTGTCTGCATATCACAATAACATCAAATAAATATCAAGCCACTGCTCCGAAAAAAAAAAAAAAAGAAAAAAATATAATTGTGCTTAGCATGATTTACAGCTTTGACAAAGATAGCTTAACAAAGTAGAAAATATGTTTAAATTATAAACTGGGAACTGGTTTGATACACACTCACCACTCACTTGATTAGGTACATCATACCTTCAACTGTTATTATTGGTGGCATAATTGTCAGCGGCAAATCCATAATATGAATCTCATTTTCCACCACATACATGATCCCTTACTTTGTTCTCGTTTGGTCCTCGGGGACAGAATGCAGGTTAAAGCCCGGAATAAAACAGGTTGGCCTGAGGGTGGAAACACAGACACGGGCTAAACTGGGAGAAGTGGGTCACCTTGACTCTTCACAACTCCACCCGTTTTGAGCAAAGTCATTAATAGACATAAAACTATTACAAATTAAAGCAGCATGCAGAATCTGTATATTTCTGTGGTTCAAATGTTTAGGAATCTACCAGAGACACAACCAAACACCAGACAGCTTGTTGAAGGACTGCATCTGTCCAGATCAACACTACTTTTGTTGAACTGGAAAACTCTGCCTTGAGGTAAAGACACAGTCTAGCTCATAAAATATGTAGATAACACTTTATTCAAGCAAAAATAGTAGGCATCACTCAGAAATTGCCTGGATTCCATGCTAAAAATACAGGCTATGTCCAATAAAAGACTATACAACATAATCTTCGTGTTACTGCTTCTCTTACTCATATAATAAAAAATAAAACCTATGAATCATAGCACAAAAAGAGAAAGCCGAAAAGGGAGATTGGTCAGGAGCAATCATATTAACATATGCTAAGTTTTTACTTTAGCAACATGGTTCTGCAACTGTGGTGCAAGTACTATTCAGGCCGGGCGGCATGGGCAGGCACTGGGGGGCATTGCTCGCCCACAGAGTCAGCCGTGCTCTCCCCCCACCCCGGGCTGGATGTTTGTTGTTTTTACCAATAAGTGGCCAACTCTCTGTTATTCCTATATCGATTTGATACAGTAGGGGCTTCCGCACTACCCATATCTGTGTCCCCTGTCACATTTTTCAGCAGCCAAAACTGTTTAATCCGTTGTTAACATGTCGTAACTTGTTTTTCCTAGCCGCCTTTAAACGCAACAGGAGCGCTAAGACGCTCGCACTCGGTTACACCTGAGACCTGCTGCTGTTGTGCAGAGCTGCTCAGGTTTGTGTTAGAATCATGGCAGCAAACCAGCAAAACGCAAAGAACTTTTCATAGTTTTTTTCCCCCCAAACTAACCGACTGAGTTGAGTAATGCTGTTGGATGCAAACATGCTTGTTAACAAAAAACAGTATGTCAGGAAGTTTGAGTGGTACCTGAGGTAAGCATTAATGAACCTGGAAAGAGTTGGTGTCTGCCATGCTCAATATCAGGAGAACTTTAAAATGTGGCAACATTCAAACACTGCAACATCCAATGTATTAGCCATATAAGATTACGCAATAAGCATGGAACACTAAAGCAAATATATTTAATACAATGTAATAACATTTATTTCAAAGGAAATGCAACAATTGTTCATATTTCTGCTATAAATAATATTACACATTGACTACTACAGATATGATTATGAAGTTGAAGACATTTCTTTCTTGTTCTTTTAATTGTGACACAAAATCTTAAGCAAATGACAAATTTCTTATTTAGCTGTTTTCAAGGGCTTAGTTTGCAGAATAAACATTTTTGCCATTTTTCTTGTAAAGTTACCAACACATGATAAACAAGCAATTAGCCAACATCGTTGGTAGGCTAGGGTTAAGGTTAGCAATGAAAAATATTCAGAACTATTGTTTAAATGGCTATCATTTATGATTTCCTCAAAGACAGTAATGCAAACAAATGCAAGTCAATCATGATTTAAAACATGATTGGAATACATGGTAATTTCTGGAGGCATGCAAGCTGTTTGTGTGCACGTATACACAAAGAGCAGAGGAATAACAGCGTCAAGTCTTTATCTTATCACAGTGGAGTTCATATTCCCTCAAGAGGCTACCTGTCTCCTAAGAACTACTCTAATCAGAGTTAAGGGGATCTGTCTTCTGCAGTTAAATATCCCAAAATACTATTCAATCTACAGGGTCATTTATATGCTAATGCAGAGATTACTTTTGCATACACATTTGACACTGCAGTGTGCTGTTGGGCATCTGCTGTTGGAGAAGAAAAATAATAGTAAGAAAACAAATTCGGCGAGACTGAAGAAGGATGAGTGGAGGATGAAAGAGGAGGGGAAAAGAAGAGGAGAGATGAAGGTAAGGAGAGCAGAGAGAAGACACTGGGAGGAAAGAGGAGAGCAATTCCTGTGGGTAGGTACCATAGGTAATTAAAATAAGATGGACATAGCTGGAGTCTTGCCAAAGAGAGCTCCAGCTCTCTTCAGACTTCTTCCCCAGTCAGACCTTCTGCCTAAAGCCAAAGAGCTGCAAGTGACACGCAAACAATAAAAGCTGAATGAACAGACAGCTCAGAAATATAACAGCCCAGCACTCGGAATTTGGGCAACAAAATAGGTAATGTATTCATCTTTGCAGCTGCAGTAAAACAACAATTCACAGACACTCAGACACTGCATGTGCACACACACACACACCCCCCCCCACGCACGCACAAATATCCACACACAGAGACTTCTACAGTGCTGTGCAAAGCTGCAGCAAGGGCAAACGTTGCTAACCAGAGTTTGACTGCAGTAAGCACATATACATTCACTGCACAGCTCCGAGCTGGAAGCGAGCACATGAGTATGCGGCGCACACATTCAGGCACACACAATCAGCACAGAGTCAAACTCACACACACGCACACACTCCAGCAGCAGAGTGTACAGCGGTGGTGAGGATGCAGTCTAATTACACAACAGTGACACCTATGAATCTGACCGGCTTTTATGGTGCCGTTACTCTTTTTTTTTTTTTTTTTTTTTTTGGTCAGTCAGTGTTAATGATGCACTTTGCTCTGTGGACGGTAGATCGGCTCAAATTCAGAACAAAGAGGATTTGTCTGATTATATTAAATCAGATTCACCTTTTTGGAATATAAATTCTGATTTCGGTCAAAATTAGCAGTGGGGTGAGGGGGGGGTCATGTTATTTTGCTGTTTTTTAGTTCACTGACTGGAACCAAAATTCTGCATACCTTTTATTTGTTTATCTCATCATGTTAAATTCTGCATGGCATCCGTAGCCATCTACATGGATTCTCTGGTGCTAGTAAAGAAAGAGCCTGAAGGGTAGCCCATATTCTTGTCACGCTGTTCTTTGTGTGCTCTGATCTCTAAGGGTAAATATAGCTCTTTTGGCAGGAGCCTGCTAAGAGGATCATAGCTCACAATAGGTGGTCTAAACACAAAATGGCAAAGAACCTGCTTATAGACTGATGTGCGCACATCCACAAGACGCATGCACGCTTCGACACACGCTACTGCAGCACGAACACCAAAATATGCAGCCACAGACACAACGCCTCCCTCTGAGAGGCTTCTCTTTTCCTTGTAGGTATAATTGTGTTGTGGCTATGCTTTGCTTCTTCCCTCACAGTTGTGACTGAGCCGCAGGTGAAGAGCCATAATTAAAAGAAGAAAAGTTGTGTTTGTTGTGTGAGAAGGGTGGTTGCAGGAGAGAAGAGGAAGCTGAGAGACAGAAAAAAAAAAAACGAAAAAAAAAAAAACCTTCATCAGACAGTAAAATCATCCCGAGGAGCTGGGACACAAAGGACTCGGATGCCTTTATCTCCTGACAGAAAAGTCTTCCAAATCCCTCTGGCTAAGCTGCCATAACTAAAGCCCGGGCTTGGAACAGGTGCCTGGTGAATTGGTTGAATAACAAAAGTAGCAAAATTAGACAAGATAGACTGAGCTCCAAAGAGACGTATAAACTCTCATTTATTGTGGGCAAAAAAGGAAAAAGCCAAGTGCCTTGGCAGTGGCATTTGAGAAAAGGTTACCTGGTAAATTGCTTATCTTGTTTGTGTGTGAGCGCTATAGGTGTGAGTGCAAAGACTTGGACTAGATGGGCACTCTGCCCCATTGCAATTATTTTGCTATAACTAAGAAAACGCAAAATGCAAGAGATCAAAGTGTCTCTCTCTAATTGAATTGAAACAGCTGTGAAATCACTAACAATCCAATTAGCAGCCAGTTAAATGGGTGGAGCCGTTACAAGGATAGACGCGGGCTTGTTTGTAGGGAGAAACTTGTAACGATCCTCATACACAACAAACAACTTCAAGTCATGCATTCGGAAACAACTTATATGTGTGTAGGGTGGATATCCACACAGAGATCACTCAGTAAATAAGGGGATTCCTACATATTTTTAAAAATACGATTATACACTTGACCAAGCTCCTTCCAAAGAGTTTCCATGTGTATTACATCAATTTGCCCAAATATAACAACTCAAGTTCACAGTGACTTTATGAACCGAATGCATAGATGTTTTGGACCATGAGAGAGGGAATCCACAGTGAATAAGCACTCTGGATTATTCACTCTTTTTTCTTTATTATTTGCTTTCCATCCTTATCCAGACCTGAAAAAAATGCTGTATTTAGATCAGATTCCCGTTTCTGGACTACAAAGGAACCCTGTAAATATCTCTGAACTCCCAGATGAGGCCTGTCTCAGAGGAGTTGTGAAGATGATTCAGTGGACAGAGCAGATGGTAAGACGAACACACATGATAGCACGGGTATAATGTGCTGAGACCACACAGTGGATGCTTCAAATGGAGCTGCACCTCGGGGAAGAATCAGTGTGAGCAGAGACTCATAAAACTAACGATATATGGCCACTGTAAAATGCTAGAGGGGCTTTTACATTGAAAATAGCCGCAAGTTGATATTACAGTGTTTAGGAAGCTGACATAATCCACATGCTGCATTCACTTTAGCCTCCTGAAAATCATTTATCTTAACCTGAATTTCTAACAGCGTAAAGGTCTTAAAGTGCACTATCTTTTATCTTTTTTCCGTTAAAAACATCTGGAGGAACCTGTTGGAAATTCATGAAAGGTTTTTTTTTACAGCAGCAAAAGACAGGTTTGCATGAAGAGGTTCATATTATCTACAATTGGAATTGGATTCTGTTGATGAACAATGTCCAGGTTGCAGGACTCATGACCTTCGGGGCTCCTAAATATTGAAAAATGGCTCCCTAAGGTCTCTGATTCAAAGACCGTGTTGGAGCAAGTGACCTTGCAGAAGCCCACCTTCTTAAATCCTTCAGATGTGTTTTAGCCCTTTAGGTCTGCGCCCCAAAGAATCCGGCTAAGCCTTACCTCCAGATGAACACAGCACCGTGCGGTGAAATTCGAGACACTTAATGAAACCGCTTTCAGCAAAAGAAACATTTACTCAAATCTCTTCAAGATTAAATGAGTAAAAAAATCTGTTTGCTTTATGAATGAGAAAGATGGTCACATTTAGTGTGGGTGTGGAGGCATGCTGAAAGTAACAAAGTAAATTTAAGTACTCTAACAGTACGCATTAATAATGAGTCTTATGATATTTTCATGGTATGACAACCTTGAGGTAAAATACCACTGTACCATCATGTTCATACAATTATATGTACCATAGTTTAATTTCTTTTATATGAAACAGAACAGCAACAATCATTGCTATTGCTTCAAAAATAATCTTGCGTTGACATTATATTAATATTCAAACATTTATTCACAAATCTATCCAATATATTAGAATATAACTTACTTACTTAGATACATGAAGCATAATATATAGATTAATTACACACAGGTGGAAGTCTGAAAGCCTTCATTTTTGTTAATTATGATGATTTTTCCATTTATAGGTAATGAAACAAGACATTTACAGTTAGAATATTACATCACACCAGAATAAAACACAAATAAAGCCGAAATGTGGGATAAGTGAAACGTGCATTTATTACCTGCTTAAGGTGTGTTTTTCTCAAAAAGTGCTTTTAATCTGACAAATGTGACTTTTCGGAACACATTTTAAATTCACTGAATGTGACTGCATTAATATTTAATTTGCAAAATGAAGCATTTGTGCATGATATCTTACATGTTTGTTGTTTTGCTTTTTATAAAGTAACAAAAGCATAATAAGCTGCTTTTAACTAGATAATTAATTGGACTATTTGCTCCTATAGCCAACTTGCAGTCAGCTCCTTTACACACTTGCCACTGATAGTTTCAAAATACTGCAATACATGATGAGCAGTGCAGTGCTTTAGTCTCCGAGCAATGACTTTAATTTATTTGCCACTGGAAACTGACAGATTTGTCTTTCTTGTAAGTAAGGGAAAAGAGCAATAACATTTTCACTGAAAGCTGACCTGCAGTGTGCAGCGATTGATGGAGAGAGGGGCAGGGGGGGCAGAGCTGCTCGTGCTTATGGTGGACACTGATACTGTTTCTGTTTGAGACAATATGACAGAACCTATCATAACCAAACCACATATGTGTGCAAACACTAGTGTGTTGTCAGGGTAACAGACCCAGAAAAGGAAACTCAAACATCTCTTTCCCTTGCAAAACTCTTCATTTCATTTTTCATTGATCCCAAAATGTTCCCAGGTCAGAAAAGAAATATACATCATCATCAGGATCTGGAGGTTTTGAGGCATCCCGATGAGATGACCCAGATATTTGAAGTGATTCCTTTTGATTTGGAGGAACATAAGTTCTTCTCTGGGTTCTGCCCTGCTGACTGGGCTCCAGTCTCTAAGCCTGAGTTCAACTGTGGAGGAAGCTAAATTCAACTCTTTGTATCTGAAATCTTGTTTTGGTCGTGATTTATATCTTACTACATTTTTTTTTCTTCATAACAACAAGTCAGAGCTCCTTTAACAACAAAATATGGGTGAAAAAATTTAGAAATGTTTGTCATTGTAAAATATCTTCAGGGTCAGAAATAAAAAAGAATTCAGCTCAATTAGAGAAGAACTGCTTTAGCAGAGCCTGCATTCACGCAGTGTCACAATTCCAGTGTCAGACTTTTTTCTTTCTGTATACTTCTGGTAAAGTAAGGCAATTTGTTTCTCCTGACAGAGAGAGCTGTGAGGGTGTTACGTAACCTTCCAGCACCTTTTGCTTGTTTCACTCTATTTCAGACACTGAAGCTCTCAGACTGCTGTCCTGTACATTTATAGAAGCATTCCCAAGTCTTTGGTTTCGACATACTAATCTACTGTTTATTTACTCTCTGGGCTGAATTACCCCACAGTCCGATGAGATTTTTTTTTCTAACCAAGACCTGAGATGGCCCTGTTTGAAGATTGAATGGAGAACCTGAAGGATCAATACAATTCAATAATGTCCCTGTGGGTATTTGTCTCAACCTGAAATTGCTTCACCCTGCAAGCGCCGCGGCTCTATAGTTCCAAGTTTGTGACATTATTTTCCTAAATCAGATTTTAGATCCAGGCCTTGGATACATCAGCTGAATTTTCTCTTGGTTTTTCTTCAGCCTGGTATATGGGCGTTTCTAGCTTTGGGTGTTAGCTGCACTTTCAAAACGAGGGTCCGAAGGAAACAGGGGCTGCACCTGTTGTTCCCTGTGGCCGCTGTGTGGTGGGCTTAGCACCTGCTCGCACGGCTGTCTGTGTGGCTGTCTGTGTGGGCAACAGGGAAACCATTCACAGCCGCTCAGACGGCTGCCTGCAGCCCCTCTCCCTCGGTGCTGGTTCGCTCAGGGCTTTCTGCGCCATCATTTCTTTTTCTGTATTTTTACATTCTCTGCCGATCCCTGTGTGGCTTGCACGCCGTGGTCGCTCTCTGCCACACTTTATCCTTTGTGCGCTCGATCTGTCTGTCTGTGTTTCTGTCTCCCTGTCTCCTCCTTCCCTCCCGTTCCTCTTTATTTCGCGATGCCAGACATTTCTTTTTTCTTTTTTCTTTTTTTTGAATATCAACAGTAACACAAACATGAACCGCAGCAGCTGGGAGCTGTTACGGTCCCGCAGTTGAACTCAATGGCTTTTAGTATAAAAGACAAAGTTGTAGGAAGAAAAAATCCATGCAGAGTAACAACTAAATCACTTCAGGAAGAGCTGAATGTGAGCATTTCACCCAGACCAGAGAAGTAGGGAGTGTGTGGGTGACTACAAGCAATTTAGTTATTGTAGCTGTAAGACATTTTGGACAATGAGCATAATTCAAATTACTCTTGACTGCAGAGGCAGCTCTTATATGAATGGGGGGCTAGGCAAGACAGCCCACAGCACCCAAATGTAACCAAGGGAAAGCACATTTCTTCCTGCAACAAAGGTTATTCTGCAAAAAAAGACAATTTTTAATCAGAATGATATGTGAAATGAGTCTCATTCTGACATGTGCTGAAACTCACTCAAAGTGAAAAATGTCATTACTGAAAATGTAGCTTAGAAACCCAGCTCACAGTTTGTAAATGCATTCAGGGGCAAAAACCCTGAGAAACATCTCCTGTGGTGTGTAGAAACTAAAATTCAAGTGTTTGCCCATAATGGTCGCTGGTGAACTTGGAGAACAAGAGAAGCTTGGAAGCTTGAAAACATCATGTCTACTGTGAAGTACAGTGGTGGCACCATGATGTTGTGTTGCTTTCTTTATGTTTTCTCAAACAATGTCTCAAAGAATCTCAGGTCACTCTGAAACAGTCCGGTTCAGGTTTGACCAGTTTCGATTAGATGATCAGCAGCAGTTCAGAGAATCAGACACCACCTTCAGCCAAGCCGGCTTCCGCGTGCACAACACTAAATCCCCATTGACTGTACATGCAAATACAGAACGGAAAACTCCTTAAGAGGTCCAAATAACAGATTAAGGGAGGAACAGCGTACAGCTTTTACCTCCGATGAAAGCTACGGCCTCAGAGCTTTTCTGTTTAGCTGTGTTTCTGTCATATAAGAACAAACTAGAACAACTTCTTCTGTTAACTTCTACTAAATGTAGAACGTATTCCTAGACCAAAGCTGCTGCATGTCTTCTTTGTCCTGTCAAAAATCCCAGTTGGTCGTGGCAGATGGCCTCTAGCACTGAGCCAGGTTCTGCTGGGGGCTTCTTCCAGTTACAAGAGAGTCAGTCCTTTGAGATGTCACCATGTGATTGCTGAGTATGAGTGATTACTGCAAAGCCAGTAGAATAAAGGACTTGATACATTTAAATGGGATTCTTTTATGAAAGCAACATATTAGCAACTGGCAGTATGAACCTGTTTCCGCAGCATAGTGTTATAGGATGTAATTTGAATGCATGCAGTTGTTTTGATTATTTATTTCCACATAGAGATTGGATGTGTTTGTCATGTAAAGTGCCTTGAGATTACACTTGCTGTGACTTGGTGCTAAATAAATTCATATAAATTCATGGCGCCCCTGAGATCCTGGTTCCCTGGGTGGGGAGCCGCATCGACTCTATCCACACGCAGCTGCACAGCATGTCAGAGGAGCAGGTGAGGGTTTTGTTTTGCTCTCCCGATTTCTCTGAATATGTAGGTGTAGACCTTAGGGGGACTGTTTTTCAATAACTTAAAATGTATCACGACTCATTTATTCATATTTATTTCAACCTTTTATCACTATGATTTATCCCGCTGATTTCTGCCGCCTGCCCTACCCCTCAGCGGTAGTGTGTGACTAATGACATAATCAATTGCCTTTATGGCTTCCAAATCATCACATCTGACCTTTTCTGTTGTTAACATAAAACCTTGACCATGCACTTTATAAGACGTCATCAATTTACCCAGCGGGGACAATAAAACATAACACATGAAGGTGACAAGGCTCATTTAGATCAAGACCCATGATCCAAAAGGGAATTATGATCCAAATAGGATTTGTGATCAGGCTTGGTGCTCATCTCTATAATCCTATTTTGCATGACAAAAATATTACAAAAGCCCACAGTTACAGTCAGTGTGCAACACGTGAAAGAGCCAACGACGTGCAACAAAGGCGTGCACAAAATATGTTAATATCACAGCAAACTTGCAGCAGACACAAAGACCAACTCGAACCCACCAGGGTCCAGACGGTGCCGGAGACAGACCTATTTGTTTACTTGGAGACTATTGAAATGCACCATCGCTTTGGTACTAATAAAAACTGCGCACTTACACCTGATCACCCTCCCACCCACCTACCCACCTACCTCCCACCCCGTCCTCCTCGTCTAAGCGTCTCTCAATCCCACCATTTGGCACACTCACCGCACCAGATGGCCAGGTATGGGGAGGCTGGAGCAGGTGCCAACCCGCCCTCTCTGTCGTTCTTGTTTCCCTCAGTGGAGAAAAGGGTGACGGCTGCAGCAGCTCTCCTGGTATCCAAGGCTCTCTGGAATAACGCTCCTCAGCCGCACCTCACCTGCCTCTTCCCTCTACGACTCCGGCGCGTCGCCGAGGCATCACAGTTTATACTGAGCGCGTTCAAAACGCCCAGGCAACTACAAATCGTTTTCGGGTTTTTTTTCTCCCCGCACACTCTCTCTCTGGAGAGTAAGAGTCTTTTTTTTTTTTTTTTTTCTTCAATGCGTAAACAGCGACTTACTGACGGTGTCTGTAGTCCAGGTCCGTTTTCTTTCCCGGCAGCCTTGTTCCAGACCCTTTTATATGTATATATAAAAATAAAACCACCAAACCCCGCAGTGAAGTCCTCTGTCATGCAGGGAGGGACCAGCACCGGGTACGGCTTTGAAATCACTGGTCAGCAGAATGTAATCCCCTTTGTAAATTTACAGTGGCGAGGTGAAATGTCCAGCGCAGAGCAGGCACGGTGACAACAGGGGCCCATAATTCACACCCCCTGAAACAGAGTCCTGCAGTGGATCAATGATGAATGGAGGAGCACCCTCTCTCTCTTTCTCTCTCTCTCTCGCTTTCTCCCTCTCTCTCTCTTCATCTCTCGCTCTCTCAAACACACATTTTGTGGCAGGCTATTATTGAGTTTGATAATATTAACAAAAGTGAGGTAAAGGGCTAAAATAAAAGCTTCAAGGGGAAAACCAATAATGCATTCATTAACAGGCAACATTTTTGTAAAGTCAAGAAACAGCCCTGTAAATAATCCACATCTTGTCAAAAGCGTAATAAATGTGACAGATTTATTTTTATTGTCTTGAACGATAGGACACAGATGGACGCTGTTTAAACCAGAGCTTAAACAAACAAATGCATGTCGAAATAAAGGCACCCTGGATCTGGATCACTAAGATAATGAGCCGTAGGTTTTAGTTACTTATAAATTTGCATGCATGAATGCTAACAGCCCCTCTGTCTGCCCCCACCCACCACTCACAGCAGCAAACAACATTAAATGTTCCACATAAATCTCAGCTTTAACAAAGCTGGGAAATTTAAGTCATATTAATGAACAGATAAAAAAAAAAAAAAAAAAAAAACATTACATTTTTATTATTGTAAATTGTAACAAAGAAGTACAATTTCATTTTATTCCTATTCAAATGAGCTAAAATAATACACAAAAAACTCCTCAAACATCTCATGGCTAAAACTGAGGACAGAAACAAACTTTATAATGCAGTTCAGATTTGATGTATCTAAATTTTCAGGATTATAAACGAAAGTTATTGATATGCCCTCAAGTTATCTTATCTGCAGTTGGAGTTATGACATTTTTTTTTTCTTAAAATATGGGAGCGAGCAAGGAAGAACAGGAAGTTTCTTTACAGCATGACAAAAATATTAATTTTCAATTGAAGTTGATCCCCCACAGGGTGGTGGTGAGTCAAAGTTCACACATTCTGGTGATATCAAAAATCACCAGAATGTATGTTTTACACTGTTTTAAATATACATAAATATAAATACAAGCTTAACCGAAAAGCAAATAACTATAGTCTCTATTAACAGAGGAGGCATATTTATCTCATTTAATTTTATTTTGCTGTTATATTCTCCAAAAGCCTTTCTTATTCCTCAAGACAACATTGGGAGACTTGTTATGAACTCAGTCATATGATTGCTCTTAGGTACAAAGGAAAAGAATACACAGTGCCCTAAGATTAGGAAACTTTAACAATATTTCTGCAATAGTAGCATATTCTCTCGCTAAAAAAAGACACGCTGCATTTCCCTGAACTTTAAAGTTTATTCAATTCTCCTTCCTTATCGTCTTCACTGTGGATTGGGGCAACAAATATATTTAGGATTGTAGCACTTGATTAATTGTTCTGGCTCCATAAATGGGCAAGTTTAGAGCTTTTTAGGAGTGGCTGCAAAAAAAAAAAAGGAATGCCCAATGAAAACAGGAAGTCATGGATTACTAATTAAACAGGACTAAAAATATATTAAATAAGCCCAAATAAAACAGCATGTACCCCGCAACTGGATCCCACAATGATACAGCAGAGAGTGCAACAGCAACACATAAGAGACACTGGATTTAAAAAAAAACACCAACTGCATGAACTTTGACTTGCTTAAAGAAATGGATGTACTCAGACAGACATGTTTGGATCAATGCAAACAGAATCAATAAAAGACAGAAGGGACAAAACTATTGCAGTTCTCACTTTTGAAGTCCTATATTTACCAGATGACAGTGCAGAGGAGTGGCTGATGATCATGAGCACAAAGCACACAATGGTTCTTTATGTGATAGTCTGAGAGCTTGGGCAAAGAGGCACACATGATGTTGGAAGTGGTAAGAAAAAATAAGATTAATTTTTAAACTATTATCAGTTTCTTAAATGCAATCAAAGTATAGCAGATTGTCCTTACAGAAAGTAGTAATCTACAAAAGTATGCAGATGACTAGTGTGATTCCTAATTAGAACTGATTAAAAATATGGTGATTCTTCTTGTGTAATAATATTTCACCTTAAATTAAATATTCATACTATTATTTTGGTGTCCTAAATCTGTGTTGTTATCAATATTGGATGACAAATTTTATTTGGACCATTTTACAGAAACACATTACTTTCTTTTTTTTGCATCGTTTTGAACTTTGCCATTCCTTTCACAGTAGTTTCTCATGACTGAATGTGCAGTTTTATTATATGATTCAGCTCCATTTGTATGCTGTACACGGAAAACCTTATAAGTAGAAGTTAAGCTGAGATTCATGAGAAATTTCATACATTTTTGAATATGGTGTAATTGGTAGAATTGTCTTTTAAATTGAATAACTGGGCCAAAATGGTTTAAGTATCCTGAGAGAAGTTAGTGTGATTCAATACAAAAATGCTTTCTGGAGTTAAATGCTGCTGTAATTTAAACTGTCCAGAAGGATATTCTGTTACAATCTGTGTTACAGAGGTTGGGAAGAAGCCTCTGTATAAATACACGCTTGACTTTTTAAGATTTATTAACATATTTTTTTTGTCAATAACTTAATTTCTCTCAGCTATTTTTTTTTTGTGTGTGTTCCCATTTTGGGGTCTGAAACTCAGGTGTATTATGAAATGAAAAACAAAATGTTTTACTCCCTAAAGACAACATGTATCGTAAATGTATAATGGTTAAGCTCTAGAACTGAATAAAAATCATTTCTGAATAGAGAAAGTTTGTAATAAACTGGACATTTGTAATAACACAAGATTGTAAGATCCAGTGAAAACAAACAGGAGGTGCTGCAGTTGAAGCATCTTTGCTTAATTCAAACTTTAAGTTGTCAAATGATCAACAATTCTGGTCAGTCACAATCACTTCAATATGAACCTGAACAATGCAAAATATTCTTGATTTTAATGGAACTTTGTCCCATTCATATTGATAGAACTGATGTAATGGAATCAGGTTTTTAAGCCTGTCTTGCTTGCAAGCACCTCTTCAGCTTTTGCTCAAAAATTTTCCATGTAACTGAGATTCGTGATCTAGTGTAACTTTTTCTGTTAAAAGGAAATTCTCCTTTCCACTGTTACCACATAAATGCCCAGCTTGACGGATTGCTGTAAAGGTAATAATGCCACCTTACTAGCTTGATGCAATTAGCTGGGCTTTATGAAAAATAATCTTTTGACAACTATAATAATATACTTTATTTGTACAAGCTGATTTCGTTCTAAAGCGCCGTCAGATAACATTTGTTGTGAAATGCCATCATATAAATAAACTGAACTGCATTAATTGCCACTCCCAAATATCGACTTTGTTGTTCTTAACACACTCGTCTGCCAAACATGGCAGTCTTTGTCTCGATGTGTATTTGCAAACTGTAATTAGGCTTTTTTTTATGTTCCTGTAGTGTAATGGATTGGACAATGACAGTCTACTGAAAGCTTCAGCCAACATCTTCACAAGGTCTTTTTTGTTTTGTTTGTTCAGGGGTTGACATGTACTTGACACACTAAAACAGGCTCATGAGATAGTCAAATAGGTATAGATTTATTCAAAAACAGCAACATACCCCTTTTTATTTACTGCTTCTGAGTACATATAGGACCTCTCCATCCCGCCTATCGTCCTGCTGTGAATCGGTAAACGTTCAAACGTTCACCTTGAAGCAAGGTGAACGTTTCAAGTCATATATCATTAGCCAGCTATGATATACGGAACAGGATTAGGGCCTCTTCCGTATATAGAATGAGACTTTAATTCTGATTAAAGTCTGATTCTGACTTTAATCTCAGAATTCTGACTTCTGACTTTAAAGTCAAAATTATTATTTTTTTTTCTTTTTCGGTGGCCCTAATCCTCTTCCGTATATGATATCTTCATGTACATGTTTTTTATTTATTTATTTTTTTAACATAAATACTGTATACGCTTTGCATGCACAAACCTTACACTGTGCACACAATATCAACCCCACTTGAGTGCTGTACTACTAAATGCCTGGGGTGGCGAGTCACATTCCCCATTACTCATACAATCTGGGAAGCGTCATCTCCCGTGTACATCTTTCGGTACGTAATGAAATGTTTAAGTCACAGAGCCCGGTTTGTATTGCTTTGGAATGATATTTGTCTATAAAGGGTGAACAGCGCTAAACTTCATCAGAGAAAAAATATATATATACAAGAATACATTTGATGTTTCTTCTTCTTTGTAAACAATATATATGAAAAATATTTACAATATATTCTTATTTAGTTTAGTTTTAATATGTAGCTTTGTTGCCTGGTTGAATGAGGATTTGACGCTCGTACGTCACTTCCGGATGAAGTCGGGCAGTAGTAAAAAAAAAAAAAAAATCTGGTAGCCATGAATTTCAGCTAGCTTGCCACCGACGACTGGTTGGTACACTTGAGTAAGTCCATCCATGTCAAGACACAAGAAGGATTTTCGTAGTCCTACGCTGCTTCTGAGTACATATAGGACCTGTCCATCCCGCCTATCGTCCTGCTGTGAATCTGTAAGTAGGTCGCTTTCAGACGGCCAAGCTAACGAGCTAGCAGCAGCAGCCGCCGCTAGCTGGGCAACCTGCTAGCGGTAGTGATGGATGGATTTGGCTGCTAAATGCAGAGGTTCTGGTGATCAGTTTGACTTCAATCGTGCTGGCTTTCTCCTCGCCTGTATATCCTAATATTACGGACTAAATTCAACGCTTTATGTCATGTTTAAAGCAGTTTTCATTAGCATGCCAGTGAGTCTGTTTTTGCTGAGATGGTGCTGTGAGTATTATCCCTGTTTACCCTTGTCAAAAGCATCCGATGTCATGCAATTTATTGCCTATTGTTCATAGAGACCAAAAATTTGCTTTCATAGGAGTATTCGTAGAAGTAATCCTTGTTATATCGAGTCCTTAAAATAGATTCACCTGTGTGATCTGTGATTTTAAGAATTTTTAAATATGTAGTTTACTATAATATTAGACTGTAATACAAGAAGGTGTAGGTTGTCTGATTGTTTGTATTTAGTACGCTGTTCAATTTCAACAAATCATTTTACTTTCACTAGGATCTGGCTGGCTCACTGAAGAGACTGCAAGACGTTGGTGCAGAGCTTTTCCAGTTAACTTCAACAAAAAAGGATTTCTAAATACAGGTATGTGTGCCATTTATCAAAGTAGGTATGTTGGTAACCTTTTCAAAAGGATGGTATGGAAAAACAAGTCAATTTAATCTGGACAAATATTTAAAAAAATATATTTTATTAATAATATGATAGTGTGTAGGTTGAAAGGTTAAGGTTGTTTTAAAAGTTAAAATTCTTGAGTAATTTATGTTTCCCTAAGGACACTGAAATATGTAAAACGTTCAGACTTATTATTAAAAGCAACAGAAAGTATTTTTCTCAACAAAAAAATGCAGCCTGCTTTTATTTATTTTTTTTAATAATCTAAACATTATTTTTATAAATAAATACTCAAAATAAAGATGAAAATTGGACCTTGCACAGGCCAATTTAGCATATGTTTGAGTGGTGGACTGGTTTATTTAGGAAATGTTGACTCTTAGAGTAAGTGTGCTCAAGTTCAGCCATCGAGAGCTATCATTCTGTCACTTTTAGATGAATCTCTGTTCAAGCATGCCTGAAATCCCTCACCAGGATTCATTTAGATTTGTTAACCAGCAGATAATTTGATTCAGGTGTGCTGGAGAAGGGATGCATCTAAAAGTTGCTGGATTGCTACTGGACTTTGTTACCTCTGCTTTAAAGACTATTGGGTTTGTTTAAAAAAAACAAAAAAAACCCACCCTTTTTCAGAAAAATATAGCATGAGAGCTTCAGACCAAAAATTCAACAACAAACCCCTTGCTATGTTAATAACTGGGATGACAAAATTGATTGCAAGTGATATATAAGGATTCTTAGAAGTACAAAAACTATCTAAGTGAATATGGTTGCATATCTGAGCAAAAGGAGCAAACACAAAGAATTTTTTGGTTTGGACATTTTATTTATCTTGGTGTGCTAATTTCTTGGCAGGCAACATGTGCCTCTGAAATCACTGCCGCCTACACTCTGGTGTTGGATCAAATCCTCCCTAACTTATTTTTCTTTAGTTCTTTTTTTGTGTAATCTTATAGCTTAGAACACAATTTTGTTTCTCAATTTACAACACTGGAACATTGATGTCAGTTATATTTTTGTTGCTGCTCTATATTGAGAATAAAAATGTGGCGTTTCTAAATTGTATTACATTTGCAGGATGGGTCTGCAGAACTTAGCAGAACTTAGCAAAAAATGGCATTCTAACATTTTAACAATGCTTACTTGTTTTGTTTCAAAACAATTAATGTGACCCAATACTATGTGATTTAGATGTTACCTTTATAAAACGTTAGACAATGCGCTGTTCTAATACATTGCAACTTCTAAAAATCTAATTACTTTTGTGAGATTAAACTTCACACTCTTCTCCAGGCTGAACTTTAATATTTAGATTAAAATATCAAATTTGGGTGATTGTTTTCTTCTGAGAAACTTTTGAGGTTCTCTTTTCTTATACTGGTTATAGGAGTAAAGAAAAAAAATATTTGCCTTTATTAAAATTGACGTAATCTAAAGCAAAGCATTAAGGAGTAAAACAGCTTTGAAATACTAAATATAAATATGCTGCAAGCTGATCTACCTACAAGTGTATCAAAACAGACAGTAAGTAAGGTAGCATTAACACTAAAACAAACTGCTTTGCATGAAAAATCTTTTAGTCCATTAATAATTAATAATTGGAAGTCCATTGAAGATTGCGGCTTTGCGTTAAAGCAGTCATATCTTTACAAACAAAAGGCTGTCCTATAGAAACTTCTAATTGTTGACAATATTTGATCCTAACAAAAAACGTCAACTCCATTGAAAGACACACCAATAATGAGCGAATTAAGGAGGGCACTATTACAATGATAACCTAAGGCATGTAATCCAAAATGTTTTCATTAAACTGTATGGCCCATTAGTTTAAGTATACACATGGCATTTATTTTATTAAAGTGCCACACAGAGACTTGGTGTTGGCAAATTTCTTCACTAAAAGGCCCAGCATGGTTGGGCCAACGTGTCAGAATCAGCCTTCATTGTCGCAGCTTCTTGATGAAAATCTCATAATTTTGTTCTCAGCCTCATGTCGTCCACCCCTTCTTGTCACAACTCCCCTGACGAACGTATCATCACCCTCTGCAGGTGAAATTATTGTGTGATTGGTCAGAATTTTGTGGGCATGTTTGTTTATTCGGAAAAGCGCTTGGTCAGCATTGTGCATCTTGCTATCCATCTGTCGCTCCTATTGGACCAAAAACATTGAAATCCCCTCTGCATTCTAACATTTTAGAATGCACCCGCTGCATTTACCCGGTGCAGAGGGTAAATGCCGACCATTTAAATAACTTGGATCCGTAACTTGGAGCATCATTAGTTTGACCACAGACATTGACAAGGAGTTTTGGTCCATTCTGATGCATTTCAGGCCATTGTCCTGCTGCAAACCCCAATTGTGCTTGAGCGGAGGGTCATTAACTATGGTCTGACCGTTAAATAATAAAGACAACTGTTGTTTTCTGGAGAGAAGAATTTATGGCTGTAAATAAGGTCAGTCGTCCAGGTCCCGAAGCAACAAAGCAGCCCAGATCATCTCATCATCACCACTATGTTTAGCCCCTTCTTCATGTCAGGTCTTACTGTAGCTAGTTAATGTCTAATTTGATTCTGACCAGGTCATGAGTAAATATGGGCAGGAATGTGGGTGGAACGTGAGCACGCAGGAGCTGCGCTCGACACTCCGATGTCATTTGCTGCGACATTTATCAACGGAGAACCTCGAGGTTGTGATTTTGTTGAACTCAAATAAATCCAGATATTTTATTTTGTCTTTAAGACAAACATGCAAAAGAGCCAAGTAGTTAAGATTGAAGTCTAAAATGATGCTACATGTCATCTTCCTCTTGAGTGTTAAAATGGCTGACTCAAATGAACCCAAATAGTTAATTTTGTCTTATAGAAATTAATTACTTGTGTGGCTTTGTAGCCTCCACAGGACGGTCACTAATCAGGAAAACAGAACAAATAATTGAGACAACTGTTGTTTAAAAAATGTAATTTCATTCACAAATATTTGCATCTAGAATTTATTTTATCCTCATTAAACTAAATTTAGTTCATTTGTCTTTTTCCCCATTTGCAGTGATTAATATGTTATAGTCTGTAATTCATTAAGTATTGCTAAGCAAACATTAGATAATGAGCATAATAAAATAGTTCTGTCACTAAATGGGAAAAGTGTGAGACTGAGAACGTGTGAGAAAAGCATTTTGACTTCTAAATGTTGTCAGGGATCATGTGTTAAATCAATAAAGTCTAATAAAAAGCCTTTCTCCATCTCCCTCTCTCCTCCCTATTGTCCAATATCTTGTGACATCCTGTGTCCCCGTGGTTATTACTAATATTTCATAGTCGGTGATAAATGTGTCATTGAGGTAGGCTGCTTTTCCAGTGGGTCAGATGACAACATGCCAAATTTCTCTACAGATGTGTTATTGGAAGGACCACTGTATCTGTATACACTGGTGTTTATACTTGATAGAGCTATAAAGAATCAGATCAGTGAAAATAATTATCGTGAGGTATTGGCTTTTATCAACTCCTGTGTTTTGTCGATCATGTGCAAAAAAAACATAAATTCAATTTATTTGGAATAATGAGAGTTTTGTGCTGTTGCAAAAAACAGTTCATTTTAGATTTAAAGTTTTTCCATAAAGGGTTAAGGTATATGTTTATTTACTTTATTATTTATCAGAAAATTTGGAATAATGATAATTCTGAACACTCCAGACCTAGATGGTTTATAATGTTGTGTAGAAGTAGTCTGAATGTGAACAGGGATTTAAGTAAGTTCTGTCTCTAATGGTGTCAGCACAGCCGGGCTTTAGACTTCAGAGCAAATCCAAAGTTGTCAATCGTTGTTGCAACATCTACAGGTATCAACATTAGTTTAGATTGCTCTTCTTTTGCCGTAGTCTCCCTTTTCTGCAGAGCACACATTTGCAGAAGCTGTTACTGTAATTGTGTTAATGCATTTGTGAGAGTCCAAAATCCTGTCAACAATAACAGAATAATCCACATCTGTCAAGTTAGAATTAATTGGCATTCAGTGGTGAGCTTTTGTTGCACTTTGAGTAAAGCGAGTAGCCATCTTTTTATTGTTGTCTTTTCTTGTGGCTTTTCCTGCTCTTTTCTCTCTTCAGTGTTCTAATCATCTTTTTTTCCTTCACTTATTCTAAAATGAACTGATTCAGATGTTTTTATTGAATACAAAATACATTGTTTTAAAGTCTCAAAACAATGTATTTAAAAATATTTTGAAGCATTCTTTTTGAGTCATCTCACGTCACTCAGTTGGACTCACAAATATTGAGCCAACCTTATGGACAAAATAGAGCATGTTTGTATAGGTAATGCTAAGGCCCAATATTGCTCAGTGGAGTTCCTCTGGGGTCATTCCTTGGATCCATATTATATAAACTTCTCCATTTGTTTAAATTGTAAGGTCATTCACTGCCTGCCCTGGAGTTGCATTCATTGCTATGTAAATTACACTAAATTTTATGTGAATACTAAAGCAACTACTTATTCAGATTCTTATACAAACAATGGTAGATGTTATACAATTGTCAAGAAGAAATTTTCAAATGTCAATCAAAAAAACATGTGAACTAGTTTGAAATAATTTTGTTTTTCATATGTTTTAATATTTTTGCTAATTTGCTGTCTCTCCTCTTCAGATTTGTGCCAGAAGATGAACGGCCTGTCCATACGAGAGCTGTGCTGCCTCTTTTGCTGCCCCCCCTGTCCCAGCCGCATTGCAGCCAAACTGGCTTTTCTCCCTCCAGAGCCCACTTATGCTTTGCTCCCCGACCCAGATCCTGGATCTGGAGCAACAACCGTGTCTGCCGCCAACTCTGGAGCTGCTCCCCCGTCACTCGGAGCGCCGGGACTGCGTTCGCGGCTGGGTAATGCCAGTGGATCAGACAGAGGAGGTGGTGGAGGAGGTGGCGGTGGTAGTGGCGGTGGAGGAGGAGGCGGCGGCAGTAGTGGCGGTGCTGCCACTACCAGCAGCAGTATCAGTGGGCCCGAAGGCAGGTGGAAATTGCACCTCACAGAAAGAGCCGAGTTCCAGTATTCACAGAGAGAACTGGATGTGACCGACGTGTTCCTGACCAGATCTAGCCGAGGGAATAGGGTTGGATGCATGTACATACGTTGTGCTCCCAATGCCAGGTGAGACATGAATCACCACTGTGAGACTGACGATGCTCAGATGTGTGCTTCATAAACTTGTTAGCAAGCCATCAGCATTATACACCAAATTTCAGGTGTGAGTTTCCAGTTTTAGTGCTTCACTTCCTTACATCCTTCTCTTCCCTGTCTGTCGCTCAGGTTCACAGTGCTGTTCTCACATGGCAACGCCGTAGACCTGGGTCAGATGAGCAGCTTCTACATCGGCTTAGGCACCCGCATCAACTGCAACATCTTCTCCTACGATTACTCAGGCTATGGTGTTAGTACTGGCAAGCCATCTGAGAAGAACCTTTACGCAGACATCGATGCTGCGTGGCACGCCCTGCGCTCTCGGTAAGGAGACAAGGTTCATTTTAATCTAGCTGGTGAATCAAATTTTAACCACTACTGGCTCTTTTTTATCTTTTTTAATTTTTAAATTTTTTTTTTTACAGTGACTCATTTTTAGGGCTCTAAAAATGTGCCACTTAGACACTTTCTCTTGTAAAGAAGTTATGAGAAAAAAAATTAATTCTTGTGTGACATTTATTCACACAAGTTTCTGCCTTACAATCTCAATACGCTAGTACACAAGTAAAACTACTAAAAAGTACAAATATAAAAACAGAACCGATAAAATGATGCAGTGATGTCACAGTTCAGTATGAATATTGAGTAAACAAATTTATTTTGTGAGGTCTGTAGATAAAATATAAAAGCAAAGAAAAAAAAAGACACGGTCATCACACAATGTGTTGGTTGTAATTTATTTAAATTGCAAAACTTGTTCATCCCTGGTATTTGTAAAAGTATTTGTTGACCACATTATTCAAAAAAAAGTTTTGTTCAGGTCTCTTTGCTGTTTTATTCTGTAATTTTTTGGCTTGTTTTACAGGTATGGCATCAGCCCTGAAAATATCATCCTGTATGGACAGAGCATTGGCACAGTACCCACTGTAGATTTAGCATCGAGGTTCGAGTGCGCTGCGGTGGTCCTTCATTCTCCTCTCACCTCTGGCATGAGGGTGGCCTTCCCTGACACAAAGAAAACTTACTGCTTTGATGCGTTCCCCAAGTAAGTTCCTCACCTCAGGCATAAATAGGAATTTAAAAAAAAAAAGCAACTCATGAATAAAATTTCTAAAAGCAACACAGTAGCTAAAATCTATATCAAGTTGAGAAGATTCCCTGCAGGCTTAACGGCATCTTTGGCATCCTGTTGTCAAAGTAAACTAATTGTTCTAGTCCAGATAGATTCTGGACTATGGTGCACATTCTATTGTGTGCACCATAGAATGATGTTTTGTAAAAAAAAAAAAAATCAGTTAAGATTATTATTATTGTCAAAAAATCATTTTACATTTTTCAATAGTGAAGCAAAAAGCATTTAAAGTACAGTATGCTCATAAGTAGAAGTGCACTAAGAATTACCAGAAATGATTAACTGCAGGGACCAGTTAGTCAGAAAGTAAACAGAACTTTTCATTATCCTCATTGCTAGTAATGGTTCTACTTACATCGACTCGTGTCGTACTGCTCAGTGAAAACGAGGCAGCAGTTTGAAACAACACTCTTTGGCGTTGCCGCTTTTACTGAAGGAGGAAGACTCAAAGTTAGCTATTTTTGATTTGTTGGATTGAAATCAACTTTCAGTTTAGTCTTTTTTTCCCCTTTCTTTCAAAAGTATGAAATACAAACAAATGGTATGCTTTTTCATATTTTAGGAATTTAGTAGTGACTTTTAATGAAACAATTGTGTTCTATCAGACTCAACAAAACTACACGTTTTTTATTCTGTGCAAGTCCTCTTTAAGAAAAACTGTTAAATGTATATTAATTTAAGCATGTGGTGAATGTTGTTAGAGATTAAGTAACAGCCTGGGAAAAAAAACCCTGCAACAAGGTTAGAATTGTTTGTTTTTAATTAAATGCAGAAGATAGATTGGTTTTTCCCATTGAGGCTCCAAAACAGTCATTTGGAAACAAGGTTGTATTTGAGTAGAAATGAACGCTGACTGCATCTGTTTAATTATTTTTCCTTTACTTGTAGTTTTACCCTGGCATATATTGTAGGACCATTTCTTGATGATTTTTATACTCAGTCTTTTTTTGACTGGAGAAAAATTCACAAAATTCTTATAGACGTAATCCGATATACTCGGGACGCATTGCATGTGTAAAATTACCGATCTTGCATTAAAATGTGGCTGAAATGTGCACAGCACCTTAGAGCAGTAATGCATAAATCTCTTCCAGCATCGAGAAGGTTTCAAAGATCCCATCTCCAGTGCTCATCATTCACGGTACAGAAGACGAGGTGATCGACTTCTCCCACGGCCTCGCCCTGTTCGAGCGCTGTCCCAAGGCCGTGGAGCCCCTGTGGGTGGAGGGGGCTGGTCACAACGACATCGAGCTTTACAGTCAGTACTTGGAGAGGCTACGGCGTTTCATCAACCAGGACCTGGCTGCGCAGCACACCTGAGAAACAAGCAGCCTCTACGTGTTTGTATCTATGACACTGTATATGTGGGTGTGTGTGTGTGGAAGCATGTTTGCAATGAACGCGTGAATGATTTTGGTCACATCTGTGTGTCTTTAAAGCAGCACACCTACAGGTTCAACACAAACACGACCTACGTTGTGTGTCCTGTTTTTAAAGGTGACAACATTTTTTAAAACGTCATTAGCTTTATACATTTGTACAGTGTTGGTGAAACACTACAGAACAGATCAAGTCACTTCAGAGCTGCAGTGTCGTAGGACGACCTGGAATTGCAGCTTTAAAACACGTCGACTTAATTCAATTGATAAGTGAGAGATTTTTGTCCACAAAGGCACACAGATGTAATTCTGAAGTGGTGTTGGTGAATATGCTGTGATTGTGTGTGTGTGTGTGTGTGTGTGTTCAAACCTCTCTGGATCTGTGTGCACACATTAGTATGCGTGAGTGAATGTGTGTAGAAATGAAGGACATCCTGATGACTTGGAAACCTAGAGTAGTGGAAGGCTAATGAGGACATCAATATTGATGTTTCTTTTTGTTTCTATTTTGTTTTTTAATCATGTAATTTGTGTATAATGAAGAATACCTCCACAGTTCGACTAGTTCTCTTTTCCAGTGGACAAATACTGATCAAGCATGTATCCCCCGCCCCTCTCCACTACTTGTTTACCTTTTTAATGGACATCAGTCTGACTGCCAGGGCATTCCCAAGTTTTTCTCCAGCTAACACTAACCTACTTAATGTGTGGTTTGGGGTGATCTGTCTCCAGTCCTCTTGTTGTAGCCTGGAATCCTTTCACAGCTTGCATGGCTTCAGGGTGTCTCATACTTTCCCTCATTATTAATTCTCAAAAGGCCAACTTCCATGTCTTTTCCAGTCTTAAACTTTCCACTAAGTAGCAGAAACAGGTTTCAGGGAATAAATTAGATTTCCCATTCAGAAAAAAAAATAATAATAATTTCCTCGGTTTTTAAGTGCAAGTCTGCTCTGTCATTTCATCATGTAAACCCAGAGTGGGCGCGCCGAAAGATTTAAAGAGACGTTTGCAGACACTCCAGGAAGTGGCTGCTTCTGAACAAGAAGCGGTAAAGAACTTAGCACCTCATTAGACCGCAATGAGGTGACATACAGAGTGGTTGCTGTGTTTAAAAGGTTATGGCAACAAAAGTTATAATGATATGCGAGTCATTTAATGTTCTTGTTTATTGGGTGGAATGGAACAAAATGCAACTTTGTCACTTTTTTTTCTTATAAAAAGAACTTGGGCAATAGATTTGCATTTATTTTGTATTTTCTTTAATCGACTCAAACTTTAATACATCCTTACTGATATTTGGATATATGTCTCATAGTAAGTCGAAGGCAAGCCACACAAGGTTCAGGAAACTTTAACATGTTTGTGACAGAATCCTGCCTGAATATCTGAACATGGATCCAGCTTTTAAAGATTGTCTAGTAGTTCCAACATATTCCAAAAGCTTGATGTTGGTCTGCTTTATCAACTTAAAAAACAGTTTCTATTTATATTTGGGATCATCGTTCCTGTTGAAAACCCAGTCGTGTGTCTGTTGGTTTGAGTTGAGTAATTTGAAGGCAGTCCTTAATCTTTTTTTTATTGTTCCTCTACTGCTGCCAGCAGAATTGACCTGTCAGCATGATGCTGCCACCACTCTTCGTTGGTTTAATAGTTTTGTGTTTGAAAGCCTCACCGACATACTTGTATCTTCTCATTGTCTCCTCTGACCGTAAATCATTTCTCCATAAAACCTTTGGCTTGATTTTGTGGCCAACTGCAGATTTCAGGGTTTGGAGCAGTTCTTTCTTGCTCTGCTGCCTCTCAGTCCTCGCTGATATTAAACTCGGTTCACTGGACATTGATACTGCTGTTTCAGCAGCTTCCACACCCCAGTGAATTTCCTTTCATCCACAGCTGACAGCTTGGAGCAGACAAACTAATTAAATTTAAAGTTTTGGAAATATTCAGTCAGAATATTTAGCCAGAACTTGCTAAGACATTTATCCAAAGTATAAGGACATATTTGAGCAACTAATGTATTTTGCGATTTGAAAAAGTGAAGTTGTGTTGCATAATCCTTCCACCCTGGGAAAATGGTTTAGATTCATAATTAAAAGTCTAAAATGAATCAGAAAATCATGCATTATAGTCGTCATGTAAACGCCTGAATGGCACTATAAATGTTTTAATTTTTGGAGAGACATTTTTTCCTTTATTTCCTTTTCTAAGCTTTGCTGGAAACTGATCAGCTGCCTCTTGAGAGGGACGCCTGTGTCTCCGGCTTTGAGAATTGAAACGACATATTAGATGTTTTAGCCTTGAGTCAGAAGCGGGGCTAAAGTTGAGACTTTTGGAGCTTGATGCATTGATAAAAGTTGACTCCAACAAACCAACATGAATTGCATCCATTTTTATCCCGGTGTTGTGCGTAACCTGAATTTTGCTGGCTAGCATTCATCCGTTTCTAGCCGCCACCGCAGCACATTAGCTAGGCAAATTTTAGCTTTGATGTAATTTTTCCTGAGTTGTTTCATAATCATACTTCGTGATGTTGGGACTAATAATGTGATTCAGATCAGGTGCCAGAATGGAATATAGCTTCCTGTACCTTCCTGTTTTTGTTTCCATCTCTGGCCCTAAATGTACAGAAGCTCTTCTTGTGGCTGGCAGCACATCGCAATGTCTGACACAAGCCATACTTGAGCCTCGTCACTGTTGGTGTGGTGCAGGTTCCACCACACGTACGCGCACACACCTTTGCACATCGACATGCATACACAAACACTATATGTATTTACACATTTATATATATATATATATATATATATATATATATCTGATCTAGCATGAAAAAGCAGGTCTTAAGTTCAGCACTATTGTATAAAGCATCCAAAGTGTAACAAGGGTATAAAATGTACGTCTGTCTTTTCATTATCATTGTGTTCTAAAGGAGAAAGCATCATGGATACAGGTTTTCCTGGGTGAAGAAGTACTAACAGGTCCTGTGTGCAGACCTGTTGTAGTACAAGGTGTTTGCTACACAGGAGATCCATCAATTTCAGTGATTGTGGCCGCATTGTATCAAAGGGAACATTTATTAACCGGCGCTGACCTGATTGCTCCATTTTGGGAGTGCAAGTGGGTCTCGGGAAGCAGCAGAAGACGTTTTCTGAACCACCACTCACCTCCTGTCTGCTCGAACAGGGATATTTCTCTTTTCTTCTTCTTCCGTTCTCATCCTGTGCTTTGCGTATGTGATATTTGAATAATGGAAATCTGTTACTTTCTTAAACTCAGAAACTGAGTCATCAGATGAATTTGAGAGCGAGTAAAAGAATCTATCTCTCTGGAAGTAAAATTTGTCCTCAGTTTTCTACTGGGATGGGGAAACCAGGGAGACCTCACTGGTTTGGAGAATCTGGGTTGGAAACGTACCGTTTATCGATGCACCACTATGGTTGATATATTGTATCCTTTGGCCTTGAATGTTCATTGATTGGGGCGGATGGGTGGGTGGGTGGGTGGGGGGGAGGGAGGGCGGATAAGCAGTAAAAACTGTATGCATGTCTGTTGTGTTTTGCAGAGCAAATGATGGGATGGAGCATAATCTTGTATTGTCAATGTGAGGATAAAGGTGAATTTATGGCGTTGAAACATTAAAACTCCAAAAAAGAAGAAAAAAAAAAAAAGGATGTTTATCTGACTTTTTTTAATGCTGATACTAACTGATGTAATGTTGATTTATTTTATTTTTTTTTTGTGCTAGAGATTGACCGGGTCCGATGTTGGGGTGGGGGGGATCTAGAACCTATTAATAGACTGTTTATATGGTTACTGTACTTACCTGTTCTTTTCTTTGTATTATAATTTGTAATTTTATGTTGCTTTTTTGAACTGAAAATATGATGTAATGAAATGAATTCATGGGACTGAATCTTGACCTTTTTATGGACAACAAAAATAAAATCACTTACGTACAAAAACATGAAATTGGGTGATTTTTTTATTATTATTATTACTTACAGTCCATAAATTAACATTTATTCCACTTTGCAGTTACAAAGGCAGGCAAATATTTGTGCATTTAAGACTGCTGCCATGTTGGAAGTAATGAATGAAAATGTTAGGGATTCTTGTAAAAGCGGTATGTTTCAGTAAAAGAAATCAGCTTTAAATTATGCATTAAATTCATACTGTCAGAACACATATTTTACACAAATGGTGCCAGAAAATTCTTTAATTGTGAAAAACAATTTGCCAACAGTAAATCAAACCCTAAAATTTGACCCTTTTATATTAATGTTTGAAGGATCTGAAGATGGTTTTGTTTTCTACGTATTAAGTGTTTTTTGGGGGTAAACGTGAGGTCGCTAAAGGAAAATCTGACGCCATTGCTACCCTGGCTTTAATAAATCTAGTGACTTACTGCCCTCTGGTGGTCAGATGCTGTCAACACGCTGAATTACATAAATTCTAAAGGTACAACAAAAGAACACCACCATTGTGTGTGGGGATTAAAAGAGACATAGCGAGTTTATATTCTGACTGAGTTAGACTGAGTGTGTTCTTCGATTTGCAAAAATAGCTGATCCAAGCAACATGAAAATAAAAATAAAAAAAATCACTGCCAAGGTGTGCTAGTTGTCTCCTCATACTTCTGTTATCTTCTGGTGCGGCATGTGAGGTTGTTCCTAACATGCAGACTGCTTAGGCATGGCCCAGTTTGCGATTCCTACACACACCTCCAATTTGAGTAAAACTAATATAGTTATAGTATTCACTTTAAAGAAAAACAAACACCAAATACAAAAATGAAATAAGATCTATTTGGTGGAACAAACATAGCCACTAAAATGATTCTAGAGTTATAATATGCATAACATTATTTTTGATAAATAGATTTAAGCAAAGACCTGTTAAGTAGTCCAATGAGATTAGTTATTACTAATCTCATTGGACTACTATGCATTTCTGCAGTTATAGAAGTTAACTATTCCTCACTGATATTAGCTAGTTTATTACCTTTGCCTGTTGACTGATTTATTTTGAATTTCCCAACTGCATTTTTAAAAACCGCACACCTTGATAAAAGCACCATCTTTTAGCCACAGTACAACAACAAGTGGGGGAAGGGCGGCACTAAGTTACTCATGTCAAAACTGTGCTAAGTCTGTCAGTTAAATAAAAGGAAATTAACGACTATATTGTCTGTTGTGAATAATGCACCTTTAAACGCTTTGGGTCTTAATGAAGCCAAGATCACACTTATCAGAACTCCGGTATATTCCACACATTTTAAGGATTGGGTTGGTAGCAGTTCAAGGTTAATTTTAGCAATTGTGTGACAGAAATTTGTGGAGGTAACTTTGAGAAACCTTTGGTACACTGATACAGACAGCCAACACATGTACTTCTGGGTTCAGAGAACCCAGAAGTACCTTTAAGATAAGCTGTAGAACATCAACTTTAAACAGGAGTTTACTTTCTGTTGTAAAAAGTATTTGTGTGCAATACTGAAAAAAAAATAATAATAAAAAAAAAAAAAAATATATATATATATATACTGTATTATACATGTTTCATTTAAATATACATTATTAAAGTCAGTATGTAGTATTGTCGAGATGTCTTTGTTACAGCTGTTTATGTTTCCTGGTACCTGGTGGGGGGAAAAAAAAACAAGATGAGGAAGAAAAATGAACTGAAGTTAAAGGAGTAGTGAAATTAATATTTAGCCTAATCAAAACATTTAAAAGCAATTTAATGAAAGTTTGTTACATTGTAGCTTTTTAAATTGTTTGATTTTATTTAATAAAGTGACATTTTATTACTAAAATCTGATTTAAAATCTGACTCTGGCAAACATATCTAAATGCTAAAGTTTACAAACAAAAGTGGATGTTCTGAGACAAGACTTATTGTTGAGATTTAAACATGTTTTAAATTCCTCCATATTGTTTCAGCATTAAAATACAGACAACACATCCTGGTGCCTGCAACTCTCTGGAATGCAATCACCTTTCTTTTCTTTTGACTCCTGCCACGAACAAGTACGGCCACCTCTCCCCTATCTTACTGCGATCAGCAGAAGCTAATTGTTTGAAAACCGGTTCGAGACGTCTCACTTTTCTCCCACACACACTCCCCAACCGACTTCCACCATGTGTTTCTTTGTGCAACTTTACTCACTCTGTGTAGTGTGAAGACAGATCGGTCAGGGCTCCTAGAGAGCTCAGCTGCTCCTCCAGAGCGGTGATCCTCAGCCCAATGTAGCTGGACACCAAGAGCAACAACAACATTCTGCAAGAAAAACAAACAAATAAAAAAAAAAGAAGGCATTACGTGAAGGCAAGCCTCGCATTCACTCTCAGGGTTAAAGGAGGGAAATCATAGAGTGCTGACTTTACTAACAATAAGATATCAGTTACATCAATTTTTGTGGCGCATAAGTTAAAATCATGTGATATTATTATCAGCGCCATTACAATGGTGCCATAGCTTTCTTCACTTCAGCGCGTCCAGTAAGTTGATATGCCAGCACGGGTGTGTATGTCTTAACATTTCTAAGCTCAAAAAGTTGTCCAGCATACAGCAAAAGATTGTTTTCTGCTAGAGCGCAAGTATTGAGCCGCCCACATTATAGAGCCTCAATCACATCACTGTCCTCCGTGATTAAAGTATCTAAAGTTTGTTCTTACAGAAGAACCGAGCTTCTTTAGTTAAAAGGCCAAATGCTGCACATGACGCGACGCATGTGCGACATGAAGCACACTTAGCGCAGTAGTTAGCAAAGGACCTTTAGCTGATGGAGGCGAAAAAGTATTAATACCCTTTGATCTGACATGTTGTATTTTATTAGGCCTTTAGTTTATAGATCAAAACAAAGCAGTGCAAGACTGAAATAGCAGGAATGGACACATGGTTTTCAATTTTTTTATATAAATCTAAGTCTTGCATAAATATTTGTTCTGCCACCATTACTCTGGATAACCTTAAGTACAATTTCAACAATCACTTAGTTTGAATGACTAATTTCCCAATTGTGTTACTTTGTGTCCAACATAAAATCCTACATTGAAGTTTGTGAATGAAATTAGTATTTCAGCTAACTCATTACATGCAAATGGCTGTAGTACTTAAATTATCTGCTGACTAAGCAAATTGTGACAGCATTAACCCATGAGTTAAAGATTTTCAATCACTTTATTTACATTTATCTGGGTTTTATTTTACCACAGTAAAGCAGTTGGACTGAACTGAACAGATTGAGACAACCAGGCAAGGAGCCAGGAGACCAATCACTTTTAAACAAATCAAGAAAGTTTGGCTCAACTTTAGCAGACTTGTGCAGTGTTACTCACAGGACCAGGAAGACGTGAAAGACAACTCTTAGACTCAGAACTTCTCTGAAGAACAGTAAAAGTGTAACTTTTTCAAGGAACCTCCAAATCCACGACCCAGCTAACAAAGAACAAGTTAAAAAAACGAAAGCATCAGTAAAAATGTCAACACATCAATGAGTAAGGAGTCATTACTCTGGTTTTATCACCTCTGCCATTTTCATTTGTAAAACCGCCTCCCTGTGCGGACTTGCATGTGTCGTCAGCTGCGGAGGAGACACAAACGCGTTGTTATATGCTGCAGCGACGTTGAGATGCTTCCTATTGCAGTTCAGATCGGCATCTTTACCTCCACTGTCGATCGGTGAAATGCTGTCGCTGAGAACAACGTTCTCGAGACTGTCCTCTAAACTGGAAAAGCTGGAGGCCTGTAGACAAAAGATATGTGGATGCTGAGAATCATTTTTGTTTGCTTCTGGATTCGTGCAGCCTGAAAGTCTCCTGAGACGCAGACTCACCGCATCATGCTCAAACTTTGCAGAGGACATGTAAGGGCTGCTGCTTGGGCTGCTCTCCTAGTGCAACCATTAAAAAACAAAAAAAAAAACTGTGTTAAAAATCTGAAGTTTGTTTTTGCTCACCAAATGGGGGAACATTTCTTTTACCTGAGGCTGACAGCAGAGGCTTTGGAGGAGTTTGCAACAGGCACTATAGTTCCTCACTGATGCAAACAAATACTGAAAGAGAGAGAGGGGGGCGGGATAAGAGAAAGGGTTAAATCTGAGCCAAAGCATGGCGAAGGGTTTGCTCTGCAGAAATAGGGTTAATTTCTATCTTCCCTTCTTCCCCACTACTCTTTCGATATTTGATTTTCATAGATTTTTTTTATTAGCTGGAGCCAAAACTGAGGGAGATAACGGAGTCAGGCCATAAATTTCAATTCCTAACATTCGATATGAACGGGAGGAAACATGTCTCACCTACTACATCTCAAATTGCACAAAACAACTCGTAGATGTTCTGTTAAACATACTGAATGGCTTCCATCACTAATTATAAGAGGCATTTAAGTCCCAATAATCACAGCTTTATCGGTTTCAAATATAACAATCTCTGGAATACATCGTTTGAGCTTCATAATAACGATGCTGCTTTTGCTCAGATGACTTTACATTTTTCCTCTGCAGGCCCCTGAAGTGATCTGCATGGAATACCAAACACTGTGCCGTTCTAAAAAGTGTGAGCGGAGCCTGACCTTCTCTCCGCTGGATGTTAGCACAGACAGCACAGACAGGGTTGGGTTGTGTTTCTTTATCTCCTTCACATTGGAAATAGCAATCAGCACCTGTAAAAAAAATAGAGCAGGTCAGTTCTGGATGCTATGTTACATTTGAGTCATGCACCTAACTGATATATTTATCCAGCAAGCCGAAACACCTTTGGATAAAAAAAGAAAAGGTTGGTGTTGTTTGAATTCTCTTGGAAAAGCCCTGAAATATCATCGCGCAGTGATTTGTTGGAAGGATGGAAGTTTAAAAGGTTCACAAAATGGCATTCAAGACCCTGAAGTAGATCTGTTTTTTTTCTTTTCTTAGTTTGTTGTTGCTTTAGGGAAGTAGAAGCTCACTTTGGTCTCAGCTCCTCTACCTGTTAGCTTTAGTTTCCAGCTAATCGGGATTTATACCCACTGAAGAAGGCGAAAGAGTTACAAAAATGATTTGACTGCTTACAAACTTCTTCTGTTTTTCAACAAATATTAATATGGGACAACGATGAGCTGAGTAAACGCATTAATGTCTGGCTATCAAATGATGATTCTTAAAAAAACTATCCAAACCAACTTTCATTAGACATGTGAACATATCTAATGAAATAAATGGAATTTTCAATAAGATTCTAACTTACTGACCGGGTTTGTACGTGAAACTTATTTGCCTTTTAGTGACATTTTTGACTTTTCTCTGACGTTCATGTTTCACGTCAAAAATGCACCAAAGTCAATTACCTTGGTCTCTTTCAGCAGCACGGATGAGTAGAAGCACACGTTGTTCTCCGAAACAAAGAGTTTTCCGTGATACAGGACCTCCCTCTGCAAGGAACAGGTAAACGCTGCAACAACAAAAGCGCATAAAAGAGGTCACCGGGGAAACATGAGCACATCTGCTGAATCATTTATCCATGCGAGGCGCTTGCGGCTCTGCAGAACATTTGGCAATCGAACACATCCAGAGCCCCAGCGATTGGAAAAGTAAGACAGTGGAGGTAATTGGAACAGAAGTCAGGATGTGAAGTCATTTCCATAATCAATTGCCGTAAATGAGCAACAGACTTTTGATTGCGAGAACACTCACTGTGTGTCAGCCTCTCCTCCGCGGGGATCTCTTGAAACAGTTTGTGGAAGGTTTTATTGTACTTTATGTAGCCCTGCGGAGGAAAACAAACAACTGATCAGATGAGTGGATGTTGAGCAGTTTAACCGAAAATGTTTTCCTTTCGACACAAAGTGGGCTTTATGTTGGACTTGGATCGGAAGTAACAGATACTTGCTCGGGAGCAGCGGTGTCACTTTTGTGATTGCAGCTGATGATAAAGGATTTTGCCAAGCAAAACCTTTTTAGTACAATCTTTCTGGGAAGAAAGTCATTTATTTTGGTCCTTTAAACTAGAGAAGTAACACATTTGATACCACTGCCAACACCTGAGGGATTACCTGGCGTTAGTAGATAATAAAAGTAATTATCTTTTATTGTTTTCATGCAGCGACAAATGTAGTCTGCTGCTGCAGACGGAGAAAATCAGTTAGGTTAAACTAAAGCGGGGCTTGTCTAAAATACGTAAACTTTTCTTAAAATTACATAAATAGGGGAGGACACTCCCATTGTATTCCTACTAGATTAAGCATAATATAACACACTGGGTCAAAATAGTGCCTTTTTTCCTCCTGTGTCCTTATTTACTTCTTATATTTTGACATTAATATCATGTATGAAAATTTGAAGTCCACCATTTAAGATCCAAATTCAATTCAGCTATTCATTTTATTTGTTTTTCTATGTTTTTTGTTTTAATAGGTACTTTAGAACAATTCAATTTAGTTCAACTTCTGTGATTGACCTGAATAGTTTCTTTTTAATCCAGGTAAGGTTTTTGAAACCGTTAGGGAAGTTTATAGATGTTAAACACCCAATCTAATATTTGACATCAGAATGAACAAATAATGATGACTAACTTTAGTTCCCGTCTATTAGTTACTGAGTAACTAACAAGCCTCTGCACCACTTGATGGCATCTGATTGAGGTCATTTATTCAGTTGACACAGGTGTGTTGGAGCAGGTGTATATAAAACATGTGGGACCACTTGCGGTTACTTTAGGCTGTTCCTGCACACTTTTTTTTCTCTTTGGAGATCCTATGATACCGATGCACATTCCTGGGATGTCATGCCATGAAAGCAAGTCTTCAAAATGTCCCGCTTTTAAAGAATTTTTCAGAAAATGGAGTTCAACTTGTTTGGAAACTGCTTCACATTGTCTCCTATACCAGCGAGCAGCAAAGACGGTCTAATTAAAGTCATTCTCGAGGCTCAATTAATGTCTGAATTTTCCAGATTGGCAAACTACTGAAGCATCTGCTTTTTCAGAGCTACTCCCACCTGCAATCATCTGTTAGTGCAAAAAAGGGAAATGGAGGGAAAACGATCGTTTGCTAGACAGTGGCGTCTACAAGACTCACCGACACAACAAATCTGGGCAAAAAAAACATGACATTTAAAATGGGATGAATGCATGAGCAACCATAAAGAAAGTCAATCAAATTTGCAAAATGCATTCTGCCTAAAGTTAAACTCACATACAGGGACTTTTGGTGACGGCAATAAAATGTGAGAATTTGTTTTTGGTTGAAATAACTGGGCCTTTTTCATAAACAGTTCTTGTAGTTTTATTATAATGTCATATATCAATTTAGCATTTGTTCTATTTCTATTTGTTTTCCAGACTTCAACATCACCTACTTCAAGTACAGTCATCTTTAAGGGAATATCAAAAAGGCATCAGGGTAAATTTAATAATATACTTTGTGTTGTCAAATAAAATCCCAACAGAAAACGATGTAGAAGATAAAGGTTGTATTGAGACAAAACATAAAATAACTGGGCCTAACGTGATGGAAAATCTTAACATTTGAAATGTTTTTCCATTTCTTGACAATACGAGCTTTCACAGATATGACAAAGTGTACATCTCAATTCAAGCTACATATCTGGGTAATAACTCTTCATGGCTTTAAAAAGGGGATGCTATCAGTTTACATATTTACTTCACATGCAAAGAAAAAGGGAACAACACACTGAGGTGATAAGAAAGCATGAATCTGACTTACATGAGTGATGGTGAGCCCATCCGATCTGCTAAGATAATCTCCTGCTGTGGTCTGGTCCCTGAAGTCACAAACGGTTTCGTTTCATTTGGATGGACAGTATCACGGCACAATCTCAGAATAAGTGTGATTTTTTTCTCTCAGCTGGAACTTTTCTGGATGTCTGTGTGGTGTTGAGTGCGTCGTGCACAGTACCTGTTGCTCATTCTGAAGCTTTGATTTACCCGCCTGCCCTGCTGCTGCTGCTGTTTGACATTCCCCAAATTCAGGCTCTGGCTCCGGCTGCACTTCTTCCAGCTGCTTCTTCTCGTGAGAAGAGGGGAGAGCTCGTCCCCGATTCTAATCCAGGAGAAAAAAACGTCAAAAGGGACAATCCGGCTTTTTAAATGAGCCTCGCACGGCTCAGATCGATGCGAAACAAGGTAAAGAAATGAAATCGTTAATGGGAACACGAGTGGAGGCGCAGCGTTTTTAGAGGCGTCAGCGCGGATCAAAGCGGCTCCAGTGTGCTGACAGCAAACATCATTTCATTAAACCTTCAGCTGCATCGCTCTGTCTCAGACAGAAACAGGAATTTGGCTTGTTTTACACAAACAGCTTGTAACGCATCAACAAAGAGTCGTGTTTGGCTCCACAGGAGACATGGATGAACAGCAAACAGGCACAAGAAGAGTTGTTCATTTTTATGAATCCAGTATAATGCGCCTGTCGGTAACGCCGCTCTTCAAAGCAGGTGTTTGAAGTGCCACAGCAGCGAATTTACAGCCCTGAGCAAAACTACTTACACCTTTGATTTTTTTCCCCTTCATATAACTTAGAATTCCAATTATTATATTGGGATTTTATGTGACAGACCAACACAAAGGAGGGAATAACTGTGGACACGAAGTAATAGAGTACATACCGTTTAAATAATAATAATAATAGTGAAATGTGTGACTTGCATTAGTATTCACTGCACTTTACTCTCATATCTCTCATATATAAAACCTATAATAGAGTTCATCTGTTTATAATTTAACTTCAGCTGATCTGTGAATGTGAATCCCTCACAGGTTTGTTTCAGCAAATCAATGAACAACCTGCATTGTGAAGATGTGGAAGTTGTGGAGAATTTAAAGCAAAATTAGTTTACGAAGCAATATCCCAAGTTAGAACATTTGCTGCTCATGCTGTTACAAATTCGCGTGTGCCTGCTCATACTGTTGCAACTGTGGAGGAGCTGCAGAGTTTCACGGCTTAGGGTGAGAATTTCAGTCAACTATTAGCCATGTACTCGGTGAAGCTAGTAGCAAAAAAAAAAATTATTTCAACCACTTTTTGGCCTACAAGCAAATGTCAAACGAAGGCTGCAAACTATGAAACAAATGTGCCTGCAGCATCGAGACCAGAACCACAACCCAAAAAGGAGGCACAGCAAAAAACAGTCATATGCTAGGAGGGCCTAGTCAAAGTTCAGACCTAAATCAGTAGAATTAAAATGCAATGTTCAATCCAAAGTAGCTCATCCAATCTGAACTACTTTGCAAAGAAGAATGAGTGAAGATGTCAGTCTCTAAAAACTGGTAGAAGTGCAACTCAAAAGAATGTCAGCTGTTCTGCAGAGGGAGCTTTTTAGATTTTTATATGTAAATAAACAACTGAATAAACCCTGCATCTTTTTATCTTCCACCTTCACAGAACTTTGAGTTGGTCTATCTATCCCATAAAACCCCTGTAAATAGATTGAAGCTTGAAGCGGTAATGTGACAAAATGCGATAAAGTCCGAGAAGTATGCGAGCTTCTGCGGCACTGCATCTCTGAGTTATTGCTAGTCATTCCGCCGTCGCTGGGCAACAGCAGGGATCCCTGGAGGTTGGTTTCACTTTGAAAACCAAGCAACGCAGAGTCTGGTCACATATCAGCCACCACCAAGGACCAATTCATCATTATAAAAGAATGGCGATAAGCCTCACGAAAGCCTGGCAACAATACAAGTACAGTTTACATTTAATTTATTTAAAAAAATAAAATAAAATAAAAAAGAGAAATACTCACGAACTGCCCACTGAGAGTTTCCTACTTTTCTGAGTCATGACGAAAAGCAGACCTCCCAACTTCCACACTAGTAATCAGTCACCAATAACACGACGATGCGATGATGTTCTCACTTCTTCAGCGCAGACTCATTAGCTCTCAGCGCCTGGTGGTCCATTGTTTTCGTTTTCCTGGAAGTCGCTTGGACATAAGCAGGTGAGACAGAGGGACCGCCCACTTGTTCAGGGGATGCAGGTGGGGAGGAAGCGCCGTTTCAAATGAGCCAATCAGAGGACGCCCGCGGAGGTAAAAACCCTTGACGGTGGGCGTGGCCTGTTCCACAAGCACTTTCAGAGAAAGTACGTGGAGATTGCGGCGAACCTTCCCATGACAAGTCACGCACGAGCCTTTTAACCTGTTCGGCCTGCGCAGATAGAGATCAGCGTGATCGACGTACCGCTTCCAAACAAAGACTCTGACTTAGCAGTTTTCTCAAATGCTTACACGAAAAGTTTCACATTGGTTTAACTATAATATATATATATATATAATATATAATATAACTGCTAACTATAATAATATTTTTTTTGTTATCAGATCTGTGACGAATTTGTACTGTATTTATTTTGTGTGTTTCCAGTTGTGCTTTATTTTAGAAATAAAATATTTTTGCACTTTCCACTCCATTCTAGAAACAGCTTCCTCTTCCAATTTGCCCATCTGCACACATCTTGGTCCACTCTTCTTTATAAAATACCTCTCAAGCTCAATTAGTTAACCTGCATGGAAACAGTCTTCAAGAAAAACACTGTTTTTGAATTGAAAAACAGTCTTTAGCAAATAGTAGGAGTAAACTTGATTGATTTGAACTGTGATTGTTTTTGTATTTAGCTCCATCCAGTTTGTCATCAACTCTGACCAGCTTCTGTGTCTTTGCTGTAGAAACAAAAAACAAAAGCATCCATGAGCCTGCCACCGCTGTGTTAGATGGCATGCACAATTTTCCTGCTCATGTATAGTGTTTCACATATAGACCATTAACTCTTAATGTGCTCTTTCTCCATTTTGTTTGCTTTGACCATTACATGTCTTGTGGCAAATTACCAAAATGACATCTTCATTAGTTTTTCTGTCAGCAATGGATTTGTTTTGCCACTATTTCATGATTTCACATGAAGCGAACAACTTTAATAAACACCTTGACCCACCTGAGTTGTGGATATCTGCATGTTCTTCAGAGTCACCATGGTCATATTTGGCTAGGTTTATGATTGTTTAGGTTTACTATTTCTTTCTTTTCTTATTTCTTTTTTTTTTTTTTTTGCCTTTGAGTCACAAGCTTTGAACATCCCTGGTTCTAACATGACAGAATGTGGAAAGGCAGCAGAGCTGAGAATACTTTTGCTGCATGTACTGACAAAGATATAAATACGACAAAGACTAGCGAAAACCTATGAGTCTTCCTGATGAAACGGTAATTGATTAGCTTCTTGAGGTTATTTTTTTTCCCAGCAGAGCTGCAGTCTGAACCTCAGTTCAGTTCAGAACACAAGACTCTTCAAACCGGGCATAGATACTGCAGGCTAATCTGCACTGATGCTAGGTTTTTTTTTTAATGAGCCTCGTGTTGTTTGTCGCTGTGACTCACATAAACTGTTGCTGTCAATAATTTCAGTATAACTTAATACAAAAAAAAGCAAACCCAAAGAGCCTGTCTTTTAGAGAGGAAATGCAGCACGATGAAGAATGCGCTGCGCTGTTTAGATAAGTATCAGAGATCCGATGGCAGAGAACACAGATGTTCCACATGATGTGCGTCCACTGCAGACACAGCTACTGTGCCAGGGGTCATCTGGCAGATTGTCTGATTCTTCTGAACAAAATGATTTAGAAATTACTTAGATTCAGAGATAAAAGAATAAAAAGAATGTGTGCAACATTGCAAAACCAAAGAAAGGGTTTATATGATATAATAAGTCAGTGATATTTTTCAGCCTTAAGACTTTTATCACCCATAATTCAACACTGCGACCCAAGGCATCCTCAGGTACTTTATCTCAACACGGATTTTCTTGTTCTTCTATTTTTTTTTCTTGTTTTTCAAGAAGAACAACCACGAAACCTTCTGGCTTTCTGAAAGATCTCGATGAAGCGGCTAAACAAAGCAGAAAGCAGGAAATAAAAATACTGTTTCTACTGGCAGTGTCTAGTCACATAACAAGGGTTTGTGTGAGCATATTTAATCTTTGTTCTGCATCTTGTGTGAAGTAAAAAAGAAAAAAAAGTGAAACACATGCAGAGCTCAGCTGAGTTCATTCTTAGGAACACCTCTGCTTGGATCAGACATGGGTGTGTCATGCTCACGCAGATAATAAAAGTAAATAAAAAAATATTTTGTTCTCCCTTCTCCTTTTCTTTATGTTGTACACAGCAGTGGCTTGGTAACCTTTGTAAAAAGGCCCACAAGCTTTCTGTCTAATAGAGATACAAAAGTTTTATGAAACACATTAGACGCATAAACTTATATCAGTAACAAGGCGTGGTTGCAGAAAGTTGTAAAAGTGTTAGATTTAGCTGAATGCTTTGACTGGTGAAAAATGCCATTTGGAGAACAAGCAAAAAAAATTGAAAGCTAGTACTTCAAAGTGAAATTGCAACATAATGGAATTCATTCACTTGTATAAACATAAATAAGGAGTCAAAAAATAAAAATGGCACATTTGAAGGCTATCCTTAGAAAAAGATATGTTGTTGTTTGTGCCATTTTAAATCAATTTAAGGAATAGTTTAAAAAGTAATAAAATATCTTCTCAAAAATTTGATTTATATTCCTTTAAGACAGCCAAATGACTTGCAGGAAAAAAAAAGAAAAGAAACACACCCCAGCATATCGCTAGCATCTCTGAAGGGTGCATCTCTACAATCTACATTTTAGACATAAAAACGTGCTGTTTTTATGTCTTTAAAAAAAGATTTAAATCAGTTCCTGAAGCGCATCTTGTTCCTTTTTAGTTTTAGAACTGAATAAAACACACTGTTGTTTACCAAAACTATCTGAAAAGCTTTTTTTTTTTTAAATTTATTTATGTAGAGTGTTGAAACTGGAATTATTAAATTATTGTTTTCAGTGACAGGAATCCATTTTTGTCTCAGCTGACGTTGGCTCCATCTAGTGGAGCAGGGATGAACCACAGAGAAACAACAGGAATGCCGTGTATCCAACCATCCTGCTTTTTTTTTTTTTAATACAAATTCAAGATACAATATCTACATCTATGGTTTGAAAGGAAAGAACAAGTACATTAGTGAGGGGTATGGCATCATCAGAGCTGGCCCTCCACACGTTCATTATATGTTCCGCGTGTGCCTGTTTATATATTTCTCTTGACACAATAATCATTAGAAATCGAGGGAGTAACATATTTCATATATGTTCAAACACTGCCAAGACTTCAGGACCACACATAGAGTTCATATGAGAAGAAGTTCAGATTCAGACAATAACCTCTGAGGCTGTGTGTGCGTGTGTGTAACGTGTGTAGCTAGACGATTCGTACCCACTCCCCGTCAAAAATACACCTGCTACTCTGTGCTTTCAAGCAATCTAAACACAAACGGCACATCAGGAGAATTTCACTCTGATCTATCTGTCGAACTTTTCCGATGCCTTTAAATGCATCGCTGCTGCAGCTACATATAGGAGGTCAAATCAGGCGAGGTGGGGGTCAAACGGGCATCACTTGTAAACTTTAGATAGTTCTGCCTCTAATGTACATTAGTATCAAATAGCACCCTGCACAGAGGGCATACGTTCTCAATACAAAGCAAATCATTTTTTAAAAAAAAGCACATAAAAAAATGGAAAGAACAAAAAGTAACAACGTCATACTCCAAAAAAATAAATAAATAAAACAACCACAAGAAAAAACAAAAACAATTCTATCGGTTGTCTTTTTAAAAAAAATTGAAAATAACAAAATAGAATAAATATTTTTAAAAACCATATAAATTAAATACGACGAAGTGAGCGAGAACAATAAGGCTTTTTAGCGACGATAAGCAGTACATCACATCCAGTCCCACTATAAACACGCTGTGCTCGGATGTTTGGAACGGTACTGCGTGGGACTCTAGTGGCAGACTGTATGTACAAACGCAGAGGGCCTCACACTTGGACCTCAACGTGCTCTTTCGGCACTACAGGACCAATTGGGATAATAGTTCGAATTAGGTCGAAGATACACACCAGTATCACAGGCTTTTCACTGGAGTCGGAGCAGTTCACATCGACTGGTGAAGTTGGGAGCTTCTGTACAGACGGATAAATGAGAGAAAAATATATATAGGGTTTCTGTGAAGGACTGGAAATGAGTCAGGAAACGTACAGCGCCTCGCAAAAGTCATTTCCCCACATTTTGTTTTGTTGCAATCACAAACTTTTATGTATTTTATTGGCGTTTTGCGTGATAGAGCAACAGGAAGTGGAGCATTAAGTGAAAAGGGGAAGGCGAATGATGGTCGACTTTGATGGTCGGCAGTCTGATTTGTCAAAATAAATCGCATAACAAATTTCTATCTGGAGTCAGCTGAAACAGTAAAGTAAGATGAAACCTATATTTGTAGCCAGCATGCAAAACATCATTTGTTTCAGAAAACTAAAACTAAACCATCATCCTGAACTTGCCATCCCGTCATGAGACATGGTAGTGGCAGAGTTATGCTGTGGGAAATGCTTTTTTTTATTTTTTATTTTTAAAACAGGGTTTAAAGAAAGATGGATGGAAGTAAACACTGCTTGCAAGTTGATATTTGTAAACTCTTTCCATCCGGCTTACTTTGAACTATTTTGTAAAGACAAATGGGCAAAAATTTCAGCTTCTAGATGTGAAAACACACACTCCAAAAAAAAAAAAAAAAAAACTCAGGCAGGATGTTTATAAATATACTCCAAGCACATGCAGATTATTGTAATGAGGAATTCATAAATGTGGAGAAAGAGAAGCCCATAAATGTGATCTTCACAGTATTTATTAACATCTACTGTGATCCAGTCGGATCACTGTTGGGAGAAACATACAAGTTTTAAAAAACATGTATGTTTTCTGTAAAACTTCACATTTGTTGCACTAAGTTTTATTGTCCTATCACATAAATTCAAATGCATATGAATATGTTTAAGTTTGCGGTCAAAACTTGAGAAAATATGAAAAAGTTCAAGGGGTATGAATATTATTATTTTTTTTACTTTTGCAAGGCACTGTACCTCAAGCTTTCTCATTTTTAAAATATATTTCATTATCTTCCGTTAGCGGTGAGCTCAACAAGTAAAAATATAGGAATGATTTTACTGCAAAGGAGTGCAAATTCAAGTAGGAAAACACTAGAGCAGGAAGATGACCATGACAAAGCTTTCATTCTTAACATAAGATGTGGTGTTTATCAGCAGAAGCTTTGAAAAAAATGCGTGAGAGTCAAGTAGCGCGTTAAAGAGAAAAATCAAGTCTGCATAAGGCAAAGGAAAACGTCAAAAACACAGAAAGACCTGCAGATATGAACGAAAAATATACCGAACTGAGAGAGAAATATAGATCTCAGTTCTTTTGCGAGCATCTCTTTCAATAAGTCACTGCTGAACCAACACAATGGGGGACAGACATTCAAGAGGGAGCAAAGATGGACGATGAACACGGACGATAGCAAATAGCAAGCGGGATCTATTGTTGATGAGGAATCGCGTTACAGGTCCCAGCCTGCTTCTGGACTCGACGGGCTCTAAATGCGACCCCCCAGGTCAGCTTTAACCGGGCGCTGACGACTGGGGCCGGGGAACGAGGGGCGTGACTTCTCTCTGACTGGTCTGTCGTTGTGCTGGGTAACAAATAGGAGCCATGCCTCCTTATAGGCCACAGTTCTCGCTTGCACTGCGCGGCTTTGTCTTGGCACTGTGCGTCTGGTGAATGAGCCGCCACCCGCGTCCCCACAAAGTCCTCGGGGCTGATGGGTCTGTAGACGTCCGCGAAGCCGACTCACAGACACAAAGAAATGTTCACCTTGTTACTCCTTTAGTACATCAAACTAATAGATATAAAGTTGAGGATAAAAAGCCCATTTAGGGTGCAGCAAATATCCAGGCTCTGTTTTTTTATGTTTTTCTCTTAGATCTTTTTGTATTTTACACACATAGAGTAGCATAGCTCCTGTTCAGAAACCTTTTGTATTTCACTGGTTCATACTTGAGATAGCTGACCACAACACATGTATTTATATGTCCTTCACACTGGAACACTGAGGTAAGTATATGGATTACACATGGATAGTCTCTTCGCCCAGCAGGGAAAGCACTGGTGAGCTCGGCCGCTGTTAAGAGAACTCTTGTTGCTGTTTTTGTCGCTAGTCGGTGCAGAATTGGTCTTTAAATCTTGCTTCCAGGAAAAGTTGAATGTTGTCGCGGTTTTGGACCACCCCTCCCCTTCTCTCATGTCGCTTGTTGTTTTGTTGAAGCAGAAAGGTGGATGTGTGTTTTTCTCTCTTATGTTGCATAGTGGTCAAAGCTACCCAGGTACTCAAGAGCAGCTTGGTAGCAGAACTGGTACTCATCCTGAGGAACAGACAAAGAAAGCAAGTAAACAACTGTGTATTAAAAACTATTTTAAAGTCTATTATGTTTCTTAAGTATGCTTGATTTCAAAATCCCACACCTAATGCCAATAATAATTACTGATAATTCCATATTCAAATTTTCAGACTTCTTATACAATCAGTTATTGTATAAGAAGTCTGGAAAATGCTTTTCACAGTACTACCCTACTGCACGTAAGAGTTCCCAAGACAGCACTGGTGTTTCAAAAGTTTGGACCAGCTGAGATCATTTTTTCAATAAAATAACCTTCTCTGCTGTAAAACTGTTGAGGATGGAGTGGCTCAACATAGTAAAACTTTACGTTGCTGCTCTGAGCATGGATTAAACTGGGGTCACAACAAAAAGATGCGACTCCAAATGAGCACTTCAAACTACACCGAAAAAGTGCAGCATGTTGCTCTAAGATCTTGAGCTAAGCCTGGTTTATTCATATTTTGACTCAGAGAAATCCTCCCTCTCCTTCACTTTTCAGATGTTTTTAAAATGGCATTTGAATCCAAGTTTCAGTTGATAAATGCTGCTCTCATAGAGCATGTCGACACAAATTCACTTTCTAAATCTTATGGTTTCCTCTGAGTGTCACACTCCACTCTCTCAATCATGAAGAGCAAAGTAGTTTTTAATTGAGAGGTTTTTTCAGATGATTTGATCTTAAAGATGCGTCCCTTTTTATCCGTTTAATTTCGCTGAAACTTATGTAATAATCTCATCCCAAGTGCGCCTCCAATTATGCTCGATCACTGATGATTTCTGCTCTGCTCCGGAGCCGTCGCGAAGCATCTGACTCGCGTTAACCTCAGGAAGTGACTCTACTGTACGTTCTGTTACATCAGATCACGACGTGTTCTTGAGCTCACCTCAGTCTGCACCATGGCCGGTCTCTGTGTCCGCAGCATCTTGACAGTTTGGAAGATGTCCACTGCGCCCTCGTAACGCATCCTCTCGAGGACAATGCTCAGAGTGATGAAGACACCTGTCCGCCCCACACCAGCACTGCAGTCGTAATGGAAAAACATGCCAGAGCAGATTGAAGGGTGCCAGACTCCTCGGTGTGACACTAAAGGGAAATATCGAGCAATCAGCTTCAGGGAGAAAAGCTGCTGGTTACCTGCAGTGAACGGCGATTGGTCCGTCCTGGCCAAACTGCTCCTTGGTTTTGTGCACTTGGCCGATGAAGTCGATGAAGCCCTCCCCAGATTTCGGCACGCCCTGCTCAGGCCAGTCGGTGAACTGGAACTGACGTACCGTTCTGGACTGGCCGTCCTGAGAGAGTGGGCGGATTGGCAACGATAAGAGACATTTTCTCCAGAACACCTGAATGAATTGCCGGATTTAAAAGCCAACGTGGTTTCTCGTTTCAACACACGATGCCTATCATGAAAACAAGCAGTTACTGCTGATTCAAGGGGATCATTTCAAAATGACTATTTCCAGAGTTTCTTGCTGTATTGACTGAGAAAAGATGCTCTGCCAGGCAACATCCTTTTTTTTTTTCTCCCTTTCTAATGATTACTGTTATCTGACCCGGGATCAGTTAGCTGTGGTTAACTTGAATCTGTAACGTCAGTACGTCTGCTTCTGTCAGCCACTCAGTAGGCAATTACATCTTTTCTCTTCTGCTCAGTCTCTCCGACTCCCCCTTAATGGAGATCAATAGAGCATCTGTCAATGTGGCGTCACTGCAGGACAGGCTTAACTGGAGTTATCTATGACTGGCACGTGCACACGCGCACACACACCCATGTTGTCAAGATAATCTGGAGACAGCATGGTCGAATGCATGGCCTGCAGCATCTTGTCAATACTCGCGGACAGGCCGTGTTGCACACACGCACATTCGCATACAAAACACTCGCTGAGCAACACACACTCCAGGTCGATAGGACATGCTTCGCGTCGCTGCCCCATCACGACACCGAAGGAATAGACAAAAATCGAGGAGTGTGATATTACACAGCCTGGACGCAACATACAATAGTGAGCAGTATGTGATCACAAACCCACCCTGGCGTCTGTAACTTTGAACTCCCGCAGGATGTACTGAGGCATGTTGTACTCTGCCATCGGGTCAACCACAAAGTACTGGTACCTGGCGGAGCGCTCGGCGGGCCAGTACTGGTGACACTTTTCCTAAAAGAGCAAAAACACAATCGGACTTTGATAAATCATAAAACAGGGGTTAGGGTGCTGGAAGGTGTGAAGTATTTATTAATATTCAGCAGTGCCTTGGAGACTGTTTTTAACGCTTGACTGTCCTTATTTATGTAAAATATGACAGAGCCACACAAGTAGAGCATGAATAGGATGAAAATCACAGGGTTTTCTTTTTCTACACATGAAAATCAGAAAATTTAAGCTTCCATTTTGATTTAGCCCGTTTGAGTTAATAGTTTATAGAATAACATTTTGGTGTAGTTACAGTTTTCTTTTTTGCTTTGCACATCTTGAAACCGGCAAAGCTCAAGCTTAGTCAGACTGAATCTGCATGTGTAACTTCTGCAGTCTTGTCACATATTCTTAATTGGATTTAGATCCAAACTTTGACTCGGCTATTCTAACACCTGAATATGCTTTGATCTAAACCATTTAATTGTTAAATGGCATGTTGAGCATAGTTGACCTGAAAGGTGAACCTCCACTTCTGTCTCACTTTTTGCAGCCCTTTAACATGTTTATACCAGCATTTCACCATATTTATCTTCACCCTTCTTCGCTTAAAACTCTCAACATTTTTCCTGTCCTTGCTGAGGAACAGCATCCCAGAGCATGATGCTCTGTTTTACTTTGGGGATTACGTGTTCAGGGTAATGAGAATTTTTTCTTACCCATCACGTTTCGGCCAAACAGGCCTAAATGTTTATTCTCGGTCTCCTGTGACCATAGCACCCAATTAGCTTACAAAAAGCTGAAACTATTACTTTTTCTTGGCACTATTCTCTAAAGGCCAGATGTTGAAGAGCGTCACTATCAGTTTTCTTGTTGACAGATTCTCCCACTTGAGCTATTGGTCTCTGCAGCTCATACAGAGTTACCCGAGAGCTCTTGGCTGCTTCTCTGAATATTCCCTTCTCACCCAGCCTGTCAGTTTAGGTGGACAGTAATCTCTTAATAGGTTTGCGCCACTGGTGCTGTACTTTTTCCACTTTCAAATAATTGTTTGAACAGTCAGGTGTTTAAAGGTTTATATACTGTATATATATATTTTTTATAACCTTTATAACCTCTCCACCTGTCTGCTGTGTTCCTTGAACTTCATGGTGCTCTTTGTTCACTGATGTTCTCCATCAAACCTCTAAGGTTTTCGTTATTTATTGCAATTAGGTTGGACTATATTTTCTAATTAACTAAGTTCTGAAATAAATAGCTTTCTTTTTGTTTTACCTGGGTGCCACAGAGTAAAGCAGCCGAAAAGAAAAAAACAAAAAACAAATGCATATATTTCAGGGTTTTGTTTGTAAAAATTTTGATCACGATTTGCAGAATTTTCATTTCAAAGCAATACATTGTCCTTACCCGTCCCATTTCTCTCAGTTTTGTCAGCATGACCACGATGGTGGAGTTGTGCTCCCACAGCATCCTCCAGAAGTCCTCCGTAGTCTCGGCAAGTGGACCCTGGGTGGCAATGTAGCCTCTTTGCTGCCTGCGCACACACAGACACAGGAGCACAATATTATTATGAAGCCACCTCCCTCCGTTCTCCCCCGTTTCTTCATCTGCCAAGCATCTCACTAAAAACTGGGTCAGGCTTCAGGCAAGACGCAGAACAGTCAAAACACGCGCGTAGGACCACTTGGAACGGCTGAATCATCAGGAAGCCCACATTGTCCGTCCCCGTCGCGGGGACTGAGGCGAGCGCCGCGCGGCGAGAGAAATTGTGGCAGCACGTACGGCGTAATGACAGATCTGACACGACATGACAGATGAGAGGGCCGCGGTGAAAAGCCCTCCGATCCGGTCACTTATCAAAGCATGATAAAACGACAGGAGGGTCGGGTCAGATTAGTGTTTGCAGCAGGACAACGTACCTGTATCCGTCTATGTAACTGGCGTTGATGTAGTCGGAGCCCTCCAGGCCGCGGATGGGCTGCAGGCAAACGCGAGTGGTTTCGTAGGGCATGATGTTCACCAGTCGGTTCTTGAATTTGTTGCAAGGGAGGTTGGCTGTCACAAACCGCGATGTGTGGGCTTTGGTGTTGGCCAGACGCTGGAATAAGAAAGAAATGAACATTTTGAGTTAAAAACTTTGATTATTTAACAACTAAAAGGTTTGTCAGTTCATTTCTTTCTTGCTTTTTGGTTTCTATTCTATTTTAAAATCTATCTTAGACTGGACTTAGTTGTCTGACATTCATTACTTATTTTTTTAAAATCATAATTAATGATATGTTTCACATCAATTTCCATGAAAATACAAAAAGAAGAGGCATCAATTATTTATTAGTATCAGTTTAAAAAGCTGACAAAGGAGGGCCAGAAAAAGTGGTGAAATATAACTTTTTTCATTTTTGTGCACATTTATCAGTAGGTCATCAAACAATAAAACATACTTTAATTTTGATAGAGAAAATCAAAATTTCTCCACATGAAATTTTGATTTCATGTTCAGATTGTCTCCTGTCTTATTTTCAGGAGACAATCTGAAAATAAAATCAGTGCAAAAAGCCTGTTGTTCACAAACATATCTTGATGATATGTGCTGTGGTAATCTAATAAGCTAATAAAAAAAGTCAGAAAACTCATGTGTTTTTCTGTCATTTTCCAACAGTTTCACTTAAGCCCTTTGGCATTTTTCCCACCTTGAACTCCAGCTCCATGCCGGTGATATGTTCTCCAGGCTCCACCTTTGACAGCTTCTGCATGTAGGAGTACAGGCTGCGGGCCGCCACCTCTGTGTTCCCACAGGCCACGGCCTCCAGCAGGGACTCGTGGATGAAGCTGTACTGGTCCTCCGTCTGCACCATGTAGTTCCTCTGCGAGCGCATGAGAGTCACGTGGCCGTAGATGTCCACAGTGCGCTCATGCCGAATGCGCTCCAACATGGCGTCGATGACGATGAAACAGCCAGTGCGACCCACGCCGGCACTGATGGAAGGAGATGAAATAACTTTATGCTTGAAATAAAAAATGGTGCAAGGTGTGAAACAGACTCATTTTCTTTCTTGTCATTCTGCATCTTTTTCTTTCTTTTTATTTTATAGTTAGAGAGCTGCACCAATCTGTGAATGTGCGTGCACACCTGCAGTGAACAATGATGGGTCCGGCATCAGGAGGGTTGCAGGCTTTGACCCTGCGAAGGAAGTTCAGGAAGGGGGTGGGATATTCAGGCACACCATGATCGGGCCAGGCGGTGAACTGGAACTGACGCACCTCCCTCCGTTCACTGCTGCCACTCTGACGAGAGAAACACATGGAAGAAAAACAACTTTACACGTCTGAATGACTGAAAGCACAAGGACAATAAATATAAAAAAAACAACAAACTTACTTATAATGATGGTTGGATTTACAGTGCAAAAGTATTTATACCTCTGAATTTTTTTATCTCACGTTTTGTCACGTTACTACCGCAAACTTTGAACATTTGGCCAACTTGCAAAACTCTATGTGTGCTGGAAAACTAAGACATCGAAATAGAGTTTGATCTGATTATGACTGAGCATTAAGGCTAAATACAATTACGCGGATAAAACCACAATATTCCGAGAAAAACATTGTACAACAATAAAGCCATAATACTGTGAGAATAAAGTTGGACGAGACAAAAGTCAAAAGAATACGAGAGCAAAGTTGTACTATTACGAAAAATGAAGTTAAAATATTAGAATTTTATTCTAGTAATTTTATTTTTCTATTTTATTTTTCCTATTATGGCAGACGGAGAAAAATAGTAATAATAAAACAATCCTATAGGAAAATCTGTCAAGCCTTCAAAAGATTTGGGATTGTTGTGAACCTTACTTAAGCTTCTAGCAGGAGAACAATCATAAATATTCTGTCTGAGTCTGAGATTAAAGTCAGTATGTTTATTAGAGTAGGCCAGTAAAAGTCCAGAACTAAATTAGTTCATAGTCTCTTATCCAAACTGACTGAAATTTCTTTGTTTTGCAAAAAAGACTGAGAATGACCAATTTGTAGATGTGCAAAGGTGGAAGGGACTTGAAGTGAAAGGTGGTTCTTTAAAGAACTGAGTCAGAGGTCTGTCTGTCAGACAAAATACTAATAAAATGCAACAAAATTCATAGACATAATGTGACCAAGTGTGAAAAAGTTTAGCGGGTTTGGAAAGATCTGCAAGGAACTTCAGGAAAGATTTTAACGGATTCACCCAACGACGGCAATCAATAGCAAAAAAAAAAATCCCACTGGAAAATACAAATCATCTTTTCTTTAAAACATATCTAAAACTCGCACAAAAAAAGGAGACATGAATAATGTCTGCATTTTTAAATATTTAAATCGTTCACGCTCTGCACTTGATGTTTCACAAGAAATCACAAAATATAGAGAAGCTGCACTGGGAAGCTACAGTTGGCCTACTTTTGGTTCTCCTAAGTAGGCCACAGGGACATGGCAGACTGACGGTCCTAGATGAGCCCTGCCTTGAAGAAACCGCTCCACTTCCAGTACTGATTGCATCTCAGCGCCAGACACATGGACCGTGGCCTGGTTTAAGCGCTCCACGACACCCTGACCAATCTATTAGCCTCTGCCTATCCACAAATACTGCCTGCTCAGTGATGACAGTAATTCACGAGACTCCGGTTTCAACCTCAGTCCAAACGCTGACCTCAGGGGTTTAAAGAAGGTTTTAGTGGGAATAATTCAAAATGAAGGACAGGTAAAGTCGAAAGTGAGCAAAGTGCTTTACCTTATGCAGAGAAAAAGTGCGAACGCAGAAAGTGGCAAGCTCCATCGTGTCCAACAGCGTGACCTGGGTCATCCCGTATGTCTCTGTGCCACGACTTGGCCAGTACTGATCACACTTGATCTGTCAGAGGTATAAACACAGGAGCGAAAAATAAAATGGAAATTTTGAATGCAGGTAAAATAGACCAATGTGTTTCAGTGCTTGAGATGAAGCAAATTGTGCATTTAGGTCACTGGGTAATGGCCTGGTTTCCTAACCCGAGATTTCTCCTCTAGTCGCGTCATCATGACAACAGAGGCGGTTCTTTGCTCCCACACCATCCTCCAGAAGTCCCCGAAAGTCTCCGCCAGGGGCCCCTGGGTGGCAATGTAGGCGTTCTGCTTTCTGTACCCGTCGATGAAGTTAGCATTGATGTAGTCACTCCCCAGGATACCTGTGAACAAAACCCCTCATGAGGCTCTCGATAAAAGCAGCAATCTGCATAAGTGCCGCGTTAAATTAACCTCCTTGTATGACATCAAGCAATCAAACGAAACGGTTGTTTCTAGCAGCCGCGGCTCTCACAGAGCGACGGCAAAACAAACAGCGCTCCGCTGCAAATTCATGAGTCTCAGATCAAACCCGTCCATTCTCCCGCTTCTTGTTTCCGGAGAGGAGACGGCTGCACTCGAATGCACTCGCCGGTGTTTGTGAGTTTCAAGCCAGTGCACACGGTGGGTCTTCAGCAGTGTTTGCAAATTTCAGATTTCACCCATCACGCAGCTCACTCACCCTCTCCCTCTGAAAACCTCTGCGAGTTCACGCAGTGAGCTCAAATTTGTTCAGACTCTCCTGTTAGACATTTCTTGCCCCTGGCTGCCATCTTTGGATGAAACTCACCGTCTATGGGAGCCAGAACGACTCGGGTGTGGTCGTATGCGATGACGTTGGCGTAGCGGTTTTTGGGTTTATTCACCTCCAGGTTGGAGTGCTCCCAGGTGAACTGCTGGCTCGGGTCAATCGACTGGAAGAGAAAATGGACACTCATTAAAAGAGGCAGATAAGGTCACAATATGTTGCAAAAGTATTTATAATTCATACTTTTTTTTTTCACAATTTCACACGATTCTGCCACAAACTTTAGCAGATTATGTTGTGAATTTGTGTAATAGAGCATTCCAGGAGAACATCATGGGGACTTGGAAGGATAAAACAAATCATGCTTTCAAAATTGTTCACATGCAAAAAGCAACAATCATTACCTCTACATAAAATTCACTATTTCTGTGCTACTTTCATTCTGTCCTTTTTTCTTTCAGTATCATATTTTTTCTTTTTCAAATCTGACTTGCTTACATAAAGGTTTAAAAAAAGTCACAGAAAAAAATCAACTTCAGTTCAACGCTCCTAAGATTGGTAGTTAACAGCAAACTTGAGAAAATTTGTTGTGATGACTGTTGGAAAGAGCAGGAGCTTCTTAAAGTGACAGAGGCCAATTTCAAGGCATCAAATTCCTTTAAATCAGGTTTGATATGTACAGCATATTTATAACAACTAAAGATAACATAGTTACTTGATTGTGCTATAAAATGGCACTACGTGTGGAAAATACATAATAAAATCTAATGTTTGTTACTGGTTTCTCAGTTGGTCACTGTGTGTTGTGTTTATGACTTTTTGTTTTTGTGGTTTTTATGATGCAAAGCACTTTGAACTGCCTTGTTGCTGGAACTTGATCGACTGATAATACCCCATTTTAAGATTCAAGTTTGTCATTGTTCTAAAGTGTAAAAAGTAAAACAAAAGTGAGGTTCTTTAATCATAAAGAAACACATGGATGCACAAAAGGTACTAAAAAGGCACATTGGGAAAGGAGAGCATGAATCAGAGAAACAGCTAAGAGGCCTGTAGTTGACTCTGGAGAAGCTGCAGAGATCCACAGCTCAGGTGGAAGAACCTGTCAAGAAGACAACTACTAGTTGTGCGTGCCACAAATCTAGCCTTTATAGAGAGAGGCAAGAACTAATGTTGAAAGGAAATGCATGAGAAGTGCTGTTTAAATTGTGCCACAAGTCATATGGGAGACAGTCTACAAAACAGGCCTTTATTGAAGAGAGGCAGAATAAAAAAGAAAGCAATAAGAAGTTCCATTTGCAGTTTATCACAAAGAGGACAAGGACATAAGGAAGGTGCTTTACTCAAATGAGACCAAAGTGTAACATTTGCATACAAAATGCAATGTCTGGCGGAAAACTCAACCTGCACTTTCCCTATAATCACGGTGCTTTGTTTCAGTACGAATAAAGCAAAACTGGAAAAAAAACAACAACAAAAAAAGAAACAAAGGCAGTCTTCAGACGTGTAAAGCCGGTGGAAACAAAAGACATTCAGCTGTAAATGCAGCAGAAGGTGGCGCTAGAAGGTACTGATTCACGGGCGACGATCACAAATATCAAACTCTCTCGACTTTTATTTGTAATAAGAAATGTGAAGGCAACATATCACCTTCTTTCCACTTTATATTGTTTGTTGTTTTAGAACGGCATTATGGAAAGTAACAACAATAAATCATGTCGCTGAATAAATCATAAACATAGAACCTGCAAACAGATAAGCATTCAATAACATTTGGTTTATGAGGCGGAGGCACATCAGGCCTCACATCTCTAAAGAGCGAGGACGTTGTCTGCTTATTTATTTATGCATATGAAATGATGATGTATTGCTCACCTCATACTCTTGGGAGAGTCTCAGGTTGTCATTAGCTTTCAGCAGCTCGATGTGCTCAGCCAGCTCACTGATGGGGATGGGGGGGTGGCTCATCATTCCTGCGTTACAAGGGTGGGGTCAGAGGTGATGCCGTATTCAACTAAACAACCCAAATTACTGAAGATCGGCTTCACTTTTATGCAACAATGTGAGGATAATTACACAAAGCGGCGGCATCACATGCCATTAAGAAGCACGCTGAGGCAGAAAATCAATTATGATCCATGTGTGAGGACAGGGCGAAGTGAGGCGAGTCTTTTGTTTGGGAATTATTATTATTTCTTATTTGTTTTGATAAATTGCTTTTTCCATGTTTAGAGGAGCGGTGACTTGGAGAAAACAAACACAGACAGCACCCTAATTAGGGGGGTTGAGCGAACGCACATAAAGGAAGCTACCTCTGGCTCCTTCAGTAATTTCGTTTCACAGCTGGCGAGAGGAAAGTGAGGCTAGAGCAATCTATCCTCATTTAAAAAATGGCGAGCGGCTACGTCAATGAATCAAGGCAACATTTCCGCCTTAAAAATTAACCAGAGCCAGAGGTGCCCTGGATGTTTCTCCGGTTTCGAGAAGACCGAAATGATTTTTTTTCCCTCGCAGAGGTTAACCACGACAAACCCTGCTCCCATCACGACCACGGCGACCCCCAGACAGAGCCGGACGGCTTCTGCCTGAGATGAGTTTCAGCGGTGCGGAGCCATCTCAAAAGCACAAATCTCCCAGGAGGAGGAGAGGAAGAAGAAGGAGTGGGCGAGGAAGGAGTCTCAAGGTTGCTGCCACACATGGAGGATAAAAAGTCTTGTGATGAAAGCGAGGAGACGAGGCGATGAGGTCTGCGGGGGTTTTCTTTGCCTCCCGACAACATGTAAAAATAGAAGAGTTAAAGCTTTTATCTATTGATTAAATAAAAGAGAATGCGTCTTTTTTGACCTTTTTTTGTAAGCTGGCAGGTAACCTTTCTCCATGCTGACAGATCCCGACACCTCCTCAAAACGAGATGCGGTAGTAGCGGCAAGCTGCAGCCATGAACAGAACAAGAACCGTAATTTAACTCCTTTCATGTTACTTGAATGCAAAGTCAAGGAAAGCAGGAGAAAGGAAGCATCCTTGGACACGACTACAGAAAGGTGTTTTTCAGATCTCTCCGGATATGGCAAGCCGTTAATTATTTGTTCTGAAATGATCACTATTAACCAACAACACATATTTTATTTTAACTTCAGGAGCTCCAACGCCTCTCCGGCAGCCTGGCATGTGGGACGTGGGCAGACGGACATGATGAGACTTTTTGACACAAACGTTATGACTCACACATGACTAATCACTGACTGTACTACCTGGGCAGCGGCCATTTTTGATCTTGAAGCTGCCAGGTATGAGCTGCTCCAACGGGGCGCAACTTTTTTTCTTTTGAAGTCATGTCTGCATATTTTTTTTTTTTCATTTTTTTTTTCACAGTGGATAAAATTAGCTGCATGAATATTTTATGTATGAATTAAACTAAATGAGCCCCTGGACGTTGAATTCATCATGCAGAAACAGAATGCATGTCTGCGCAGGCCTCATACCAGGAGTCTGGAAATTGATGCGTCTCATCTCCACGGGGTCAGTCGGGTGATGAGCCATCATCTCCGCGTTGCTCAAAAGGCTCTTGGTTCCTGGTTCAGAGTCTTTGCGTTTGCTGATCAGACACCCGTAAAGGGAGGGGGGAAAAAAAAGAAATCAGCTGTTACACCTAACCAGTCTGACTCAGCATCATTAGAGTTTCCGCTTGAGTAAAATAAAAAGTGCAAACGCTCTCGCTGTGTTTTACGGATTTCTTCAATTTCTCAGTACGGCGTAAGGTAGCATGTAATTGCCGTAGGTTAAAAAAGAACAAAGAGTCCAACATCGGTTTAATCTTACCTGTCAGGTTTGCTGCTTCCCGTGAAACAAGAGCGAGGGTCGGAATAATTAGAGGCAGAAAAGGAAGGAAACAAGAGAGATTGTTAGAGAGATAAATCAATATTGCTGCATTAGTATTCAAAAGCTTGATGACTTGCAGCACACATCACAGGCGTACGGCAGAGTTCGGGCTTTGACGGCTGTCTGCCGCCTGAACAGACTTCCAGACTGGAACAAATTTGATGGATTTTGGACGTTTGGATGAAAGAGGCAGAGCAGTAAACACATCTGCTGGTTGGAATATAAACAAGAGCTGCAAGCAGACAGAGTGCAGTGCAAGATATTTTACAGTGAATTGCAAATATTAATGTCGCATTTTGTCTTGTTATTACCACAAAACTCAATTTATTTTATTGGGAATTTATGTGACAGACCAACACAAAGTAATTCATAAAATGAACACATGTTTTTCAAAGTTTTTTTACAAGTAAAATCTGCAAAGGCTGGTGTGCATTTGTATTCAGACTACCATGACACCCATAAATAAAATGCAGTGCAACCTGTTGCATGCTCCAATTGAGTGCAATTGAATCATATTGTAGGTACAGATGTTGTGTAAAGTCTGCATAGGTGTGCTGTGGAATATCACCAAATAAGCATGTGGTAACTCTGGAGGAAGTGCAGAATCGACTCAGCTTCAGCTCCGGTGGGAGAATATATTTAATGGCCAAATATTAGTCATGTACTCCTTTAAAGAACTACAGCAAGAAGAAATTAACTGTAGAAAGCAATTGGAAGTCCCATTTGCAATTTGCCACAAGCCTCCACAGAAAACATGGAAAAAGGGAAACACTATACAGTCATATTCAGTAGATTAGAATATGCGTCTTGATGAGTCTTGTTTGTTAGATTAAAGTACTTTTTTGACAGTAACAACCTTCAAGAAACATATGTCTCATTAAGCCGGCATTTCAGTTTTTTTATTGGTCTGACTCTATGTATGTTCCACTTGGTGATAAGGTTCTTACAACTAAATGGATCTTCAATAATATTCTAATTTGTTGAATTAGTGTGTATATGTTCAAAAGCCAATTCTGCACCTGAACCTGAACACACCATCTACACAAGGATGGGAACATCCCACAAAGGTTATACTTTTTTTTTTTTAGCAGAGACAGGGACGATGCTGAGAGTTGATGTAAAGACAGATGAGACTAATTACAGAGTAGTAATGGCAGACAACCTGAGAGAAACTGTAAATAACTTGGGACTGGAACAAAGCTTGAATTTCCAGCAGAGCAATGATCTTAAACACACAACCAGAACTACAAGCGAACATAGTACCAGTGGTAGGACTTGAATATTGCTGTTCATAACTGCTCTAGATTCAGTTTGACTGAGGTTGAGTTTTCTTTTTAACAATAAAAAGACAAAAAATATCTCCAGACTATGACGACACATCTGTGTCATGTAAACTTTTGCTTCTACTTTCAAATGATGTGCTGTGCTACGTTGATCTATCACATAAACCCCCAGTAAAATATTGAAGTTTATGACTGTACTGTGACAAAATTTTAAAATGTTCAAGGGGGAAAAGTATTGTTGCAATGCACTGTCCGGTGGCGTTGCTTCTTGTAAAACACTGTCATGCTTAACACACTCTCCTGCTGCTATAAGCCTACATTACCACATCGTATGTGTATTTATTCAGTTTAAAAACAGTCACTTACACAGACATCTTTCTGCAGACAACTCTTGCACAAAATTACTGGGATCGTGTATTTGATGTATATGTGAAAAATAACTGAATGGTGACACACTGAGAGTCAGAAAACCCACTCAGAGAAGTTTCTTACTATGTAAGAAAAGCGTAGACTAAAGTCAGTCTCATCCTCTAAGAGAATCAAAGCTGCTTTGGCATTTACTCTGTGCAACCAACACTGTGAGTCATCACTGTGGTTGAAAACTTGACATTTGTCTTTCATGAAGCTCTGCCACTCACTTTTTGTAAAGGAGGATAGCAATAACGATGCAGATGATGAAGACCACAGCCAGAACGGGTCCGACCACCCAGATCAGTCCGTCGCCTGCATCGAAGGGTTGGGGGTCTGAATCCGGGGCGATCACTTTGTCTGTGTAAGGGCTGGCCACATACATCCTCTGCAAAACAACATCACAGGAACATTGTCAGAAAAATACTGTCTGTTTGCATTCACCAAAATATAAAAAAGTACAAAAATAAGATGCAAGAATTAAACTTAATAATAAAGATGTCTTAAAAACCTTTACATCAATCCAACTTTCATTATAATCGTACAGTCTTGTAGTCATCATTATTAGAAAAATCAAGCTTTAAATGGGAAAAATTTTATTATTAAATTATTTATTTAGTCTAAATCCAGTTTAGCACTGGGGACTGAGGTGGCAAATGTCAATAGTTCATTTTGTCTCAGGTCAAGCATTGTGTGAAGCATTTTTGTGTTGATTTAGCCATTTATTTTAGATGATTATCCCACTAAAGGTAAACATTTTGCTCCTAACATTTTTTTTTTGGGCAGAGGCAACTAGAATTTTATTTAAGACCTTCTGGTAATTTAAAAAGTTAGTGATGTCACACACTCCATAAAGCCTGAAGGCTTTTAGAAGGGAAACCGGCCCACAGCATGACACATCCTCAACCAGTCAAAACAATGAGGATGAGGCGCTTTCCCACAAACTGTTTATTTCATTTTGTTGGTGAAAAGCTCAATCTTAGTCTCATGGAGCTAAAGCACACAGTTCCAGTTGCAACAGAATTTAGCAAACTTGTCATGTTTGCATTCAACTGAAAGAAAAGCGTGGCATGCCTCCAATGTAGCAGGTCATTCTTTGCTCCAGTTCACTAAGAATGAGATTTTTCATACATGCTATATCTTCTACCTTGTTTTGGCCTGACACATTTTGCTGTCTTTCCTTTTTTGAATAGTTACATTTTGACATCTGAGTTGCATTGCATTCATGCCATGAAAAAGAGGACATGGGGAATAAATTAAAAGGTTCTACACTCTAAAAAAGACCACTTGAAGAGATGACACAGCAAAAAAGGTTTCACTTAGATGCTTTTAATATTTTGTTATTTAATCCGATAACTATGGCACTGCAGACATTGTTAAAGCAGTTATTACTGTGATTTTCCCCTGAGAATATATGCACTTGAATCAAAGGGTGGATTTTTTATTTCTTTTCAGTGTGTGATTATGCTACTGCAAAAAGGGATGGACTAAGTTTTAGGCTTTGTATTGTTACAGAACTGTTGCAAAGGATTGCATGGGACTAACCAGACACAACTAATTTAATGTGAGGATGTTACAACATGAAGGGACTGCCTACTCTTTCCAAGGTCTGCATTTGTATTGGTTCTGGAGAGCCTCTACAAAATATCCTTTGGGCTTTTGTTCAATTTGAAATTCTATTATAATTCATATTACATATGTATGTTTTTTTTCCAGCTGAAATGCACTAACATGCCAGCAGTGCACAGAGGAAATATCTCCTCCACTGCCAGAGTAAGTAAACTCCTTCTTTATTAGCAGTAGTGATGGAAGTGTGAGAGACTTATTGCATTTGCCAACCACACTTTGACTAGCGGGAATTATGCAATTTTAGCAGTGCGGCTGTATTGATCACGACTCATAGTGATAACCTGCAGGCAAGAAGGAGAGAGGAATGTTTTGTAGGCACGGAAAGAACAGACAGTGCCGTTCGTACCCCTGTTGTGGAGTTCAGTTCAGCCAGGATGAAAAAGACGTACTCCTGGCCCGGTTCTAGAGCACGGTTCTCGAAGCCTCCGTAGTCCAGCTGGTCCCCCAACGAGAAGAAGGCTGGTAGGGTTTCAGGTGTGAAACGGGCTGTGATGTAAGCCCGCCTTAGGTCCACCTGCTTCTGCTGTCGAGAATCCCTCTGCCTTTGACTGATGTCTTTCAAAAGCTTCATAAGGAAAGAAAATGCAGAAAAACGTAACTCTAAGGCTGATATGTTGTTGTTGAAATGGCTAATTATTGCCATGGGTTCTTGGAGAAGAAATTTTGTCTGTTTTTGGGTCAGTTGATGCTGTTATTGTGGGGGTTCTCACCTCCTCGAGGTCCATTTCATCTGGACTCTTCAGGTGTCTAATGACGCCCCGGGCTCTCCGCAATGGAACCACAACGACATAAATGTTCCTGTTGAAACAAAGAGAAATAGATCAATATGAGGCCAATGTCAGCATTATGAAATGCTCTCAAATGAAATGCTACAAAGTCTGTTCTGAGCAAAAACTCTGAAAAACGTACTTGACAGGAGTGCGAGTTTCCAGCAACGGCAGGATGATGGTGACCGTGGCTTCGGTTTCACGGCGACTTTGGTCGATCTCAGGACGGCGGATGGTGATTGGTGGGGACGTTTTGGCTGTGATGCGGTGGCGAAGGCCTCCCATGTTGCCCTCGGGAGCCGTGATTTTAAAGTCGTAGCTGGTGTCTGGCTGCAAATTCGGGATGACTGCCTTCTTCAGACGCGCGTCCACCTCCATCTTCTGACGGTTGTACTCCACCTGGATGTTGGGAGAAGTTAAATACGTGACATTTCTATACAAAAGCCTCCACATTTACTGTATTAGTACCCCTGGTAAAGATGTATTAAAAGGCTTGAAAAAAAGAGATGTGTTGGTCTTCATAAGTCAGGACACAGGTACAAAAAATAGCTGCTGACCTCTAGAACAAAACCTAAAAGGTTTAAAACAACCAGAACGATGAAGAACAAGACATCTCGTGTTCATCTTGCTTCAACATCTATTGAGCGCATACAGTAAAAAGTGGCATCTTGGGGCACCAAATCTCCATAAAAGCTATTTATTTTAAGGTGCTTTTGTCCACATCTTTACCAGAAGCACCAATAGCAGTAATGAAGCCTATATTGAAATGACAAGACCAATGATAACTTAGGGCTCTAACACTAAATCGATTTTCTAATTTCTTTGTATTTCAGTCAAACATTGTGCAACCTTAGATATATATTTTGTAATTCTGAGTGATCTTTTGACAGTGTGCAGCCTTGTTGGATTTTGTTGCTATGACACTATTGCTTAAGGCTGTAGCTTTATAACTGTGTTGTGTAAAGTCATGGAGTAAGGATGAAATAACAAACCTGATTTCAACCAATACCGACAAAACGTTTTCTTAAAACCAACTACAAACACATTTATTTTGATAAATCATTAGCAGTTAATAGCAAAGTTGCTGAACTGAGAATAGGTAAAGTACATGTTGATTTTAGTCAAAACAGAAAATCAGTAAATCAACACTAGGTCAAATCCACAATCCTGAAATGGTGGTAAACGAAACACTAGTGTCACTTGGGCTATCTTCATTGGTACCTTAGTGGAAACGTATTCTGTATTGTTTCATTTACCATTTCCCTTGGATGGTGTGACGTATACAGTAGGAGTGGTGCAAATCGCCCCAAAATAGCTGACTCCGTTTTGTATTCAATAGGATATGAAGCTACCAATTCTACACAGGCATGAAATGGCAAATGTGTGACTTAACTAGCATCAATATTAAATAATATAGACCCTCTACAATAATCTGAGCTAATGTGTTGTACCAGACGGTGCATTGATGTCTTCTGACATGTATAGCACTAGCACCAGGTTAGGACATACAATGAAGCGGTAGGGGTTGCTGGTTTCTGGAAAATCCCAGGTGAGAAGAACGCTGGTCTTGGTGGCCAGATTGACAGAAAAATTTCTCGGCACATCTAGGATGCAAGCAGAAAAACAAACAAAACAAACAAAAAAAACAATGGTTACTTATCACATATCAATGAGAGGAAATCCGAGGATCTTCCAGGTTCCCAGTGTAAACCTGCTGAGGTGGAAAATGTTACTCGGAGAGGAGTACATGATGGTTAAGAGGATGGGCAGGTGATGAGGAGAGTGGATGACATGAAAAAGTAAGTAACGGACAGATCGGCTGCAGTAATGTGACATGCCACACTTGTCAGACTGGATGTTCGTGTTTGACTCTACTCAGAATTCAGCATGTCAGCAAGGCTTCGGAGAGAAGGTGGCAGTGAAGGTCTATCAGATAAGAAAAGGCTTACCTGCAGATACAGCACCAGGCGCCACTTTTCACTTCAAATGAGACTAAACACTCACCTCCTCTTGTAGATACTGTACACCCTGGGCTCAGTATTGACTTTTACCTGAGGGTTTGTGATAAGCAGTGCTCTTGAAGCAAACATCCATTAACTATGAGCCTGCTTCCACTGGTGGTGAAGGGTAGGTGATGAAGGTACAAGTGAGTGAGTGAAGGAGATTAAGGGGTGGGAGCAGTTGTGTTCCTCTGAGACTTGCAGAACTCCTTCTCTCGGGGGGTGAGTTGGTGAAAGGTGGACCTGTAAAAACTGGTCCAGACTTCATTTTAGTTTAGTGTCTGGAGGTGGACTCCATGATGAGGGGAGAAGTGAAGTTGAACCAGTGCTTAGGAGCTGAAAGGTGTTCCCCCAGGCCCACGGCCAGCCCTACCTGTTTCAAAGGCCAGGGTGAGGTACAACAGAGCAGGGCTGAAAGGGCCGGGCCCTGCCTGGTTGTGGGCTCTGAGCTGCACCTCGTACGCTGTGCTGTGATTCAGGCCCAAGATGGTATAGCTGGACTCACTTGCAGGAAGTGTGATGAGCCAAGGGGGAGGAGAGGGGGCCGGTAGGGCAGAGGAGCCTGAGTCGGAAGCCTTTCTGTAAGCTACAGTGTACTCTGTGATGGCGGTGCTGCACTCATCTGGGGCGGGGGGCAGCCAGGAGAATGGGAGGGAGCAGCAGGTAGCGTTCGCAAAATTGATTATTTTAGGGTATCCTGAGGGTGGACACATGGGAACAGCTATTTCCTGTTGCGTTGCACTTCCGAAGCCGGCTCGACTTTTCGCGGAGAGGACAAAGATGTAGGAGGACCCTGGGGAGAGGTTTCTGACAGTGAAATTTCTCTCTTGAGGTTGGAAATCCACAGTGCCGTTTAAAGAAGTGTTCTTCAGCCCGAACTGTAGGCGGTAGCCCTGGATTTCCACTGGGGCCACCCGGCCATCAGAACCTGTCTCGGAGCATTCAAGCGGAGGAGACCACCTCACCACCACAGACGAGCCGGATCCCGGACGCACCCACAGGGACGGCGAGCCAGGCACTGCAGAGTGGGCAACATAAAATCGGTTGTAACATGCACTCTAAAACCATGCATCATGTAAATCTTGCAGAGGAAATTAGCATTGATCTGCTGTTTATTTACGGCACAGCTTGCTGTAAGATCAATTCCTGAATGTGTTACTAAATCCAGAGCGCTACATAGTTGACATATGCTTACCAATCCCTGTGGTCTGCACCAGCTTAGCTTTGCTGTGTGCTCCGTCCCCTTTGGTGGTGTATGCAGCCACTGAGACAGAATACAAAGTCTCTGCTTTCAAACCTCCTAAAACCAGTTCCTGATGGAGGAAAACACATCATTAAAGAACATATTTTCTTCTTTATTTAAGCAGAAATGTCTGTTGACAGACATATGATCTGTATATACATCACAATAAATTGATTGGTAACAACCTCCTCAACTCAGTGGCTCTTCCTGTCAGTTGTACCCCAATTTCTGTAGAAATGTTTTTCCTTTCACTTAACTTTCCATTATTATGATTGGATATAGAACTCTGTATGCACCAAACCTTTTTAGCAGTGACATTTTTGTGGCTTATCACCATTGAGAAGTGGAGAACTGTTCCACAGTCAGCTGTCTTCCACATGACATGTAAAAAAAATCTTTCTTTAAATTTCCTGTGAAACTATACCTTTCTGAGAATTGTGGGTTTTGCATTAGGTGCCAAATATTATCACTTGAAATTGTGTGCTATTAATGCACATCACACGCACAGTATAGTGTCAATACATAGGTTTTCAATATAAATTGCTGAAATAAAATAACTTTTCAATTAGATTCTAATTTATTGTGATGGAGATGTAATAACAAAATGAAGAATTATCAAAATGTTTTACATTTGAACATCTCTTGTATTATCAGTTTCAGTGTATGAGTATTTTAATGTTGATTTTTATGTTTTTTATATACGAATTCATATCCAGTCTGATGGAAATTGTGTATGTTTTTGGAAAAAGTATTATTAATTACACCAATTTATTTCTTTAAACATAAAATGATCGACTTTTTGGGACATGTTCAAAGTAACCGAACAAACAAATATAGAATTAGATAATAGAGGATTTGATTAAATCCTTAAGAATTGAATTTAAAGTCTGGGACTAATTTTGTTGGATGGATTTGCTTGTGAGCTCATTTATAATTTCCTTGTGGGAAAACGACCGGCAGTCTGCACTCACATACTGAGTCGAATCATCCTCCTCCATCTTGTCACACAGAAGAAGCACGCCCCCGTAGGCAGCCGAGACAGATGAGACGAGGAGTGAGTCAAAAGATTAGATGGGAAAAAGGAAAATGTTTACAGATATTAGAGATGAGCGTCGGTTTATCTTTGAAATGGCGATTTCACCTGGGATTCATCCAATAGAAGGTCTTTGATTCGGGGCAGGGTGCGTGATTCACCGCTCTCCGTGCGGCTGAAGTGCACCTGGTACCCCCGTATCTGGCCTTGCCGTAACCGTGGCAACACAGAGCGCCACGTTACCCGGAGAGCTGAGGAGTTGAGCGGCTGAACGTCCACCTGACGGGGAGCGGCGCCGGGAACTAGCACACGCAGAACGCACGCAAATGCAGAGTTAATTAAAAAGGTAAAGTGTCCCAACTGGTAAATAAACAACTAACCAATCAATACCATTTAAGTCTGATCAGCGACACACATTCTTACCATCCTCATGTGTTCTGCACAGCACGGCCGGGCTTCTGGGTCCGGTCCCCTCTGCTGTGGAGGCTGCCAGTGTGATATTGTACCAGCTCCACTTCTCCAGGCCCTCTAACACAATCTGTCTCTGCTGCGCTGTGATGGGAGGCCCATCCACCTCAAAGCCCTGAGCTTCTCCTCCTTCTTCTTCTCCTGTCCCAGAAACCCTTTGGTATTTGAGCTCATAACCTGCCAACTCGCCATTCTGGGCCTCCACCTGAGGCGGCCTCCAGCTCACTCCCAGTGAGGTGGAGCTGACACTCTCGCAGGACACACCTTCAGGTGCAGCTGAGGGCTCTTGGATGGATAGAGGTAAGGGAGCAAATTGGCAAAGAGTTTAGGATATAAAAAACAAACAAACAAACAAACAATAAAACAGTAAGAGAGGGGGGAAATCATAAGCAAAAGGATGGGAAGCAAGGGCAAAAAAAGGAAACAATAAGAAATGAAAGTAAACTCAACTGAAATAAAGAACACACACCTTGGAAAAGTATCAATACCCCTTAATTTTTTTGTGTGTATCTAGTCCAGTTACAACACAAGGTTAAATGTATTTACTGAGATTTACTATTGTGTGACAAACCAACACCAAGTAGAGCACAATAGTAAAGTGGAAGGAAAATATACATTGTTTATATATTTCCCCTTTAGGCTTGGGATAGAACCGGTTTTCTGCATTAGTTTTAAGTGTTTTAGGCTAAATCAATATGAATTAGGGTCATTGACCTGCTGGTAAGTGAACCTCCTACCAGCATGTCATCTACAGTCTACACAAAGTTGACTTCAACATTGCCTTGAAATTTTACAACCCAGCCCGGACCCCTAATCCAACCTGACTAAATAACTCCAATTAGAAGCCAGAGCCCAAAGTAAATATTTTAATACTTTAAACTGATAGCAGTTTATAATATTTCCAGTCAGATTTTGCACTCTGCTGGCTTAGTAGTGTAATTTCTCTTGCTTTTAGGATTTGTTTGACATCATCCAGCTCCATTTTGATGATTGTTGCAACCACTGGATGAGTTGATTGCAATCACTTGGATGTGTGACTGATAGGAGCAGAGCAGGGCGAAGCCACACATGAATTAGCTGTTCAGTGGTCTGCACTTATTGCAGTCCAACTTCTGCATTTGCTTTCATTATTTCCTCAACCAGGTAAATGACCTATTCCTCTATTTACACTAGAATAACTATCATCACTTTCTACATTGAGCATTCTAGTTTAGTTTTCTCTGTGCTTTGTCTACAGTAGGCTTTTTAAAAATGCACCAGGAAAGACTAACCTTAATTTCAAGAAAGTAATGTTGACGCAATCCGGCCCAGATCTGGATTATAGATCAAAACTCTAATGAACACACCTACACTTAACAACAATTTAGAAAAAAAAAAAATGTTTTAATGATGTCTTTGGACAGTGGGAGGAAGCCGGAGTTCCCAGAGAGAACCTATCCATGCACAGGGAGAGCATGTAAACTCCATGCAGAAAGACCCCAGGCTGGGATTCGAATTCAGGTCCTTCCTGTTGCAAGGCAACAAAAATGCTACCAAATGCAGCCCATGTGAATACATATTAGTGCAGTGTTTCTCAGTTCCAGTCCTCAGGCCCCCCTGCTCTGCATGTTTTATATGTGTCTCAATTTCAGAACAGCTGATCCAAATGATTGCATGACCTCTTCTACAGTGATCAAGTACTGCAGAAGCCTGTAAATCACCCACAGATTCAATCCAGGTGTGTGGCAGAAGGGAAACACCTAACACATGCAGGGCAGGGGGGCCTGAGGACCAGAATTGAGAAACACTGTATTAGTGCTGCTAAGTTTTTTCAAGTTTTCAGTGATAGATAAAATCTTAAAAACCATGTGTCATTTTCCTTCTACTTCACATTTGTGTACATTATCACATAAAATCCCTACAAATTAAATAAAAAGATGAAACATGAGGTATGAATACTTTGCAAGGCTTGAAAGTAAAAAAAAAAAAAAAAAGAAGAAAAAGAAAATGGATGCTACAGCATAGTGTAAATGCATAATGTTAGGCTTAGAGGATAATGAAATAAACCCGAGACAAGAGTATTGATCCTAAGTGGACAACTTAATTATATGGAAGAAGATTGCACATCCGATAGCCAACAATAATTTTATCATCTGGCTGCAGCTGGTGGCATGAAGGGGTCCGGGTTCATGAATGAAAAAAAAGAGAATGAAAACAAAAAATAAATTCTTTCCTGTTGAAGGAGTGACACACAGCTTTCCACCCAGAAGCAAACACGCACGCACACACGCCCAAATATATATATATATACATCTGCACATTTCCCAACAGCAGCCTCCATGGCAGCGTAATCCCTGAGTCCTTGGGATAATAGAGTGTGGTGAGACTTTTCTGCTCTGACAAGGGGAAGGTCTTAAGCTTTGCAGCAAGGAGATAAAACAAGCTAAAACAATCTTACACAGTGCCAAAATGATTTAGAAGTCAGGTTGGAAAAGAAAGGCACTAAGACAGAAAGTCAGGATGGAATATATAAAAAAGCAAAACATGAAGAACTTTCACACCTTTCCGCCACTACAACAGACATCACTCACCTTAACACACATGCAAAGGCTAAAGCACGGGGCGAGGTGTCCAGACTTGTGCTTGATCTCCTGAGGTGTGCGGCTCAGCTCTGTGTGCGTGTGTCTGCGTGTGTGTAACAGTCACAGCTGACAGGTTCAAGTATTTATTCACTCAGCCGTACAGCCACTGTTCTGTTGGCCTCGGGGGACAATCTAGATGTGCACCAAAGCTTGGCGATAACAAAGCACACCTAACCTCCCTGGGAAATGAATTCTACTGCATGAAACAGTCTGCTTATCAAGCACCTTCTTTTCCCTTTATCCAAGATGCCCTCCCCTCCCCCCACCTTCCGCTTTGACACCTCTAGTGTACCACCCAGTTAGGTCACTTCAGAAGGGGAGCGAACAGTCACTGTTCTGCTGAGTTATTGTTAAATACTTAAAATAACAAAACTTACCACATCAGAGACAACCTAGAGTATTTTATCACTGCTGCGACTTTATGAATTCTTTCCTTGGTTCCATTTCTTGTTTATCGTTTTGTCCTCTTAAGGGCAGAGGGGATTTTGAACGCACAGCAACACGGTAGATCCGTTTTGAGCCTTACTGGCTATCGGTGTTTGTGTAAAAAAGGGTGAAAGAAATAGAGACAAGGGAAGAATCCAAGTGTTGTGTGTGGTAAAATATAAACTACATGGTACTTACCTGACATCGTAACAGGCCAGTGACCGTCCTTTAACACACCACTGGTTGCGAGTCAGTAAGTGGAAGAAAGTTTCAGCCTCTCAAAAATGCATTATACTGTACACTGACAGAGGAAAGGAAATGAAGAGACAGCCAAGAAATATAAGTACAAAAACATAATTCTGCTGCTCTGTCTCCATCTGTTGTGTTGTTTTGGCTGTATGGGGGAAGAGAGGCCGCTCAGCGGAAGATAGACACAGTTAAAGGTGCACGGATGGATGGGAGGAGGGAGAGATGGACAGATGGGATGAGAAAGGAGACACATGGAGAGATTCTGAGATGGTTTCCAGGTTTTTATCAGGTCAGCAGCTGAGGAAACGGCGACATGTGTGAGCGTGTGATTTGAGAGGCAGAAAATATTTCCCAAGGAGGTAAATATGACACGATTAAAATGTGCAGGAGGCGCTTGTTGTGGTGCTTGTGTGAGCATATTATATAAAACTAATGAAACAAGGACATACTGGCTTGGGATGTCCTCTGCACAAGTTCATTGGTGAACGCGCCGATGCCTTTGTTGGAGATGGCGGCCAGGGAGAAGGAGTAGTCGGTGTTCGCTTTCAGGCCCTCGACGGTGTAAGAGTTTCTCGGCCCGAAGGTCAACTTCTCCTGTGAGCGGAGAACAGGGAGGTGAAGCGATGCTGAGTGCCAGGGTTAATCTCTGACCATTTTATCTCACCTCTTTACTTCTGCAATGGTACAAAGTCCACAAAAAAACAACAAGTGAGCAAAAAAGCTTACCAAACTGCCAAACTTGACAGGCTTGTAGAGAAGCTCATAGTTGACAATTTTCTCCTTGGTGTACGCGGGCTCCCAGGTCAGCTCAATGCTGGTGTCTGTCACCTTCCCGACTTTAAACTTTCCTGGTTGACCTGGAACTGAGCAGGACCAGACAACACACCCAGTAAGGCCTCAGCCCTTCCAACAAGGTATCTTTCTAGTGTAAACACAAACTATGATTATTCTTCTGGCAGTTCAATGTCCTAAAAGATTCTTTATCAAATAGTTTTGCACAACAAGAGACATAGCGGCCTCCACACTTATTAGCACCCGTGCTAACGATGTGCAAAGAACTTTAAGAAGATTAATTTTCACCTTGCAAAATGTTGAAGAACTGGAGCCTTTAAATTTTAATTAATTTATTCAGTGGGAAAAAAAAATTCTAATAATAATCTCGGCTGGCACTTTTAAGAAAACCTAGAATTCCTAAATGAAGAAAATCAACTGAGTTAAGTATTTTGTACAAAATAGCTTTTAAGGTGATCAGAGTGTATGAAAAGACTAACGGCATCTTGTGTTTGTTCTGCTATGCTTTGGTTTCTGATGCATTTTGAGTCAAAGTTATAAGTTTCCTCACATCTCCTGTTTACTGTGCTGTTTTTTTTTTATTCGTCTGATCCTTTAGTTTTTAGATTCGTTACTTCTCCTTTTTATCCTTTTAATTTGATCAGTCTGGTTGTTTCTGTTCTCTTGTGTTCTCTTTAACATCTGCTTTCAATCTCTGTTTCTGAATCATTGTGTTTTGGTCAATACTCTTGTAGTTGTGTTTTATTTGGGGTTTGTTTTTTTTTGTTGTTTTTTTTGGCTGTACTACAGTTTTTGGTCACTGTGTGTTTAGTTTCTGTTTTGCTGTAGATTCTCTACTTTTCTATTCTCAAGTTTCTCACTGAGCTGTTCCATACAGTCTTTGGAAGTTCCTCCTTAGTCTACATTTTTCAGTGTTCTATTATTTTCAGGCATTCTTTAAAATGGGAAGGACAGTAGGGTATTTGCTCATAAGAAAAAAGGTAATTGCATAAACCTTTCCATAGTTCATCGTTAAAAAATGGCATTTTGAGATCACAGAGTTTCCATAGTGACCCTTGTATACTATTTACATGCAAACCAGTTGTTTTGGAGGCATGTTATGGATAAAAAGAGTATTATGTCTGGCCATCACGTATGTAAATATGCGTAGTTTGCTAAACAATGTAGTTTGCTTTAACTTGAACTGATTACTTTGATCAGATGAGACTTATATTGATCTTTTTTTAAGCCGCAAACATTGCAGGTGTGTCTGGCATGAAACAAATGATGACTGGAGTGCGGTTGACAAGCTTAGAGTGCAACACATCATGGAAATTCGAAATATCAAAAGATTTTTCTGCCAGAAAGCTGTTTCTCTGTCAGCAGTGAATCTTTCAGTAGTAAAATGATATAGAAAGGATTCACCAGATGCTAAATTAACCTTCTCCCAGTGGCATGATCTGAAGAGAAAAAGCAAAAGAGAGGATCCAGTACTCTGGATGATTTAGAGATATTGTGTGAAAAGGAGTGATCAAAGATCCTTCCCTCTCTATTCTCTAACCTTGTAAATGTCATAGAAGCAGAATAAATCTGTCCTATTGGCAAAAGTCTGTTTTATGAAGTGTTGACATCAGGGACACCAATGAAGTGTGAATAGTGCTTGATGACACGGACTACATCAGAGTGTACATGCAATTTTCATGTTTCCATCATATGTAGATAGTGGTACATACTAAGCTTACACAATGTCTGGAAAACATTAAGTTCTAAAACTATGATTAAAAATTGTAATACCAATATTGACTATGCTTGACCAACATTTTTCAGACACTGCTCTTTCTTTACCTTTGTGCAATTTCACCACCACTCAACATGCACTTCATCATCCCAGCCACTATAAATATCAATCAGACCTGCAGTATGGACAGTAAGGACAATGAGTGTCCATCCAACTGGCCAAATATATGACTGATATGCAGAACATGAAATTCTGATCTTTAAACCTCTATTGACAAATCCAGCTTAGTTCTTGCCTATATCTGCTGACACCAGTCAATATATCAACCAATACATTCTGGGACCTGGGATTGATTATGTTTTTGAAATTGAGGCACTTACCTCCACGCAAAACTTTCACATGTACAGGATCTGAAAAAGGGCCATCGCCTACAGAGGTGAAGGCGAGGACTTGGATGGTGTATGTCTCTGAGGTCACGAGGTTCTGAATGGTAGTAATCACGCTGTCCTGCACATTGTGTATCTGCCACTCATTAATGGCTCTGGATGGGTCCATGGTGTAGTATACACGATAGCCTTTCACCTAGAAAGGAACGGAGAGAGCAGCAACTTTATTACAGCTATAACTGAGGCCTCTGCTTCAGAATCAGATTTTTAGGTTATCAGGGACAACATTTTATTATTTGGTCTAATCCCTCAGTCACTCTACAATGATAATCCATAATACCATGTTTTAACAGAGCCAGATTTTACAACGGCTGGGGTCATGTGGTTTACTTTACAGTGTTTAGTCCAGACGATATGGTGCTTTACTGTGTGCTTAATGCCATTTTTACAAAGAGATTTTATACATTGGCAACAGTGAGGAGGAAAACTGACAAGCTGATTCTGGCCTTTAAGATGTAATCACTTCACCTCTAGCCGTTTGGGATTTTTGGAAACACAGTAGGTAGGTCAGAGTTTATGTAATCTCTCTGCCATGCCAACTCCCCAAACCTCCAGTTCTCCCACCTCCCCTTCGCTTACTCTTTATTATCCATAATCCCCATATGCACTCAATTCAGTCTTGTGCTTTTATGAACCCGCTGTTCAGTTAGGTAGGCTTGAAAAAGGAAATGGGCCTCAAGAGGGAGCACTCTCAACTTAGAGTGGACAGTCCAATTACCCTTTCTTTTTTTAGAGAGCAGAGAAAGTAGCGAGAGACTTACAGGACCGGAATCTTTGGCAAGACATGGTCCTCAGAAAGTACATGAACATGCAAGCTGGACAAAAGTGCCCATGAAAAATTTGAAATGGGGCTCTTTATTGTTTTAAAATGCAGCTACCTGCAAAACAGCTTCACAGTAAGCAAAAGTAAGACTTTTCTATGAATATCAGGTCGGTTTTCCTTTGTAAGTGCAGCAAATCAATACCAACAGCACAAAACATTCAGAAAATTGTGAATTAACTTCTATGAAGCTGTCTGCAGGTGTTCCACATGGATCGTTCCTTGGACCATTGTTATTTATGCTTTATCTTCCATCTGTAACAATGTATGTAGATTACATTGTGATTTCTGTGGATGGTGCCAGTAAAATCCAGGTGATGTATGTTAGATCAGTGCCACTGAGAAGCAGTTTGTATGCTTCTCTTAAAGTCACCATGGTTGGCAAATATTTTTGTGTCAGTAGGCAGAGTACCTGATGTTTCTGAACTAAAATCAATTCTAAGCTTTATTTTCTTGCTCAACTGAAATATATATATATTTGTAACAGTGTCAGACTTAATCTCTGTTAGTTCAGGTTCATATAGAAATGACATAACCATGGATGAAATAGACTGTAGGCAGTCAATGATTCTGTCACACATCATTTACTCTCTAACCAGGTTACCAAAAGCCTGTGTTATAAATATTAAAGTTGTTTTTCTACTTGAAAAGTACTAGAAACAGTAACTCAAATGTAATTTTATTGTCATTTTGACATAGATTAAATGCTTTAAATACTTCTCAATTGACATATTTACACTAAAGTTGTTTTAATGGAGACTCTAATACCTTCAGAAATGCAAAAAAAAAAAAAAGTAAAGCATCCTTTTCACCAATTCTGGTGTATTTAATTTGATAATATTAAATAAATATGTACAAAGCACAACCCCCCCCAAAAAAAAAACAAAGTGTGTGAAGTGCTTCAAAGTTCAAAATGCCCCACCTGTCCATTGGGCTCCTCTGGTTCCTCCCAGCGCACCATCACCGTGTTCTCAGAGATAACATGGGCCTGCACGTTCCTTGGGGGGCTCGCAGGGGCTTGCTCTCCAGTGCGAGCCTCCACGCGTGCGGACGGCGGTCCCTGTCCGATGCTGTTGAAGGCGGACACCCGTATTTCGTACTCAGTGTTGGGGTAGAGTCCACCGATGCTGTAGCGGGTGGTGGTGATGCTGTCCACTGTCTCATACTTGCTGTCTGGCCCTTTGGCCCGGTACTGAATGATGTAGTAGGACACAGGGTCGGGATTGCCCGAGTCCCAGGTAATGGTGACACTGGTAGCTGTGGTCTCTGTGACGATGGGCGTGCCAGGAGGCTTTGGCAAAGCTGTGGATCACAACATCAACAGATAAACAGGATTATTAGTTATTGCAAATAATTTCGCTGGGTTTACACCATCCTATATACATTCTATATCTTTATCATCGCCATATCTGAAGGCATTATTTTTTTTAGACATTTAGTGTTTACAATATTTTTACAAAGGAAATCCAATTCTGCTGTTCAAGACTAGTAGGACAATTTTCCAGTCTGCACACAGTTTATGTTAGTCTTTAGCCTCTAATGTTGTCTCATGTTACAGCTGAAGAAAATCTATAAAATATTATATTGTAATTTGAAATTAAAATCTGCTGAAATTAGTACTAGAATCAGTTTCTGCAGGTCAAAAAAAGGTGAAAGAAAGAAGTCACAAGATTGTCATTGCTGTAATTCTAAATTAAATTAAATATGAAATTCAAATTCAAGCAGATAAAGCAGTTTAATGTGTTGACGACACTGAAAATCCATTAAGTCCCACAATTAGAAAACATTATTTATACATAACTTGGTGGTATTTTTGGGGTTTGTTTTTTCTGGTGAAATCCTCAAAGAATAATAATGACTTATGCTGCACTCAGGGTTTAAACTATTTTTAAGCTCTAATGATATGGTTTCTCAAATTTCTCATTTCAGCAGCATCAACTTGCTCGAGCTTGTAGCTGATAAATTAGAGCACATAATTTTTTTCAGAAGGGCCTCATATAGCTCCAAGAAAAACATGAAATTCGCTTGTGCTGTTCTTTGGGATGCAGAAAATGAAAAATCTTTAAATCTCCAAATCTGCAGGATGTGTACTCAACAAATAAAACACATTCTAAAACAATGCCTCTTTCTAAAAATATATTACAAATGGAAAATGGTGGGATTCTTACTCTTGACTAAGACCTGAGCAGTGGCCTCAATGATGCCCAGGCTGCTCATGGCCACGCAGGTGTAGTTGGCCGACTCCCGGACGCCGTTGAGCTCCAGCACATTCCGTCCGATGGGCATCTCGTCCTCCGGGGTCAGGTCCTCCATGCCCAACATCCACTTGACGTAAGGCATAGGCGAACCCACGGCCACGCAGGTGATGTTGACGCTCCCTCCGGGCATGATCTCGTGATTGTTGGGTGAGATAGAGAAACGAGGGGGCACGCGACGCACTGGGAGAGGAAGAGAGCCGGGGTAAAAAGGAAAAAGGGGGCGGGGGGAAAGGATAGGGAAGGGGGTACAAAGTGTGAGGCAGAGAAGGAGAAAAGAGGGAAGAGGGGGAGCAAGGAGGGGAAAGGTGGGGAAAAAGAATGAGAAAGAAAGAGCAAAGCAAAGAGCAGGAGATCGAGAAAAAGTGAGGGAAGAAGAGATAAAAAGGAAGATAGAGAGAGAGAGAGAGAGAGAGAGAAAGAGGAGAGGTAACAGGAAGGGGGAAAATGAACTTCAGGGATTTACAGAAAATTACAAAGGGATATTTCAAGTTTAGTCCCAATTACTTTATGGCACTGATGATTTCAACAAAAAGACACAAATCTTGTGTTAAGCTCAACCGTTCAGAGTGAGCTGCCTACTCAAAATAATATTGTGACAAACTCTTGAGTTTCATTTCAACCAGGACATGACACCTATAGTCAGTTTCTCTGCTCCTGAATAGAATTTGTGCTTCCTCTTTTCGTTCAGCTGCATTGTTCTCGTTTTATCCCCCTCCTCGAAGCCATTCTAAACTTTATCCGGAGACTTCAGAGAGAAACTTTACTTGATTGCAATTTCTGTGCCTCGAGGCACTTGTGCAGCAGATGGGGCTGTTTTTAGATCGTGTATATGCATCACTGAGGGGCCGATCAATAGGGCCCTGACTGCTATTTGTGTCCCCCCTCGCTCCCACCCTGATGTGAGGGAGAACAAGCAAAGTAGCAAAGTTATATGCAATACTACATCTGTCAGAGCTCGCCTGACTACGTATCAGAGGGGAGACGCAGCGAGAGACTGAAGTCATAGGTCACTCGCATGCCTGGGCAACTCAAGAGGAATAAAAAATGGTGGAGGAACACAAAGAAGAGAACGAAGAACTGAAAGAGGAAGACAGAGAGAAGCAAGACAAGACAATACAGAGACAGGTAGAAGTAGAGACACACACAGAGAGAGAGAGAGAGAGAGAGAGACGGAGCGAGACAGATAGAAAGACAGAGGCAGCTCTGCGTCTCTTCCAGACAATGACAGGCAATGTAGCAAAGGACAGCCACATTGTACAACAAGATACTGTACAATACATAGGATCAATAACTGATAACAGTGTGTCGTCAAAATGAGTTGGAAATGTGGACAGAGAGTGGGTCGAAAGGGTCCGAAAAAGGTGCTGTGATCGTTGGAGACATTAAGTAAAGAACACCAAGACAGCATGAAAGAGTGCGAGCAAAAAGAGAGAGATATGTGAGGTAGTATGTGCATGTTTATAAGTTAATAAACTTATGTACATGAATCTGAAGCTCCTACACATCAGGGCGCGGACAGAATGAAGAGAAAGAAGAGAGAAAAGGAGGAGGGGGAAAAAGACAGGGGGTAGGGGGGTGGAGACAAAGAGAGGATTAGAGGTGGAGGTTTGCAGGGGGAAGGAGGGAAGAAGGGGGGAAGAAAAGAGGAGCGAGGAAGAAGAAAACACATGGATCTATTTAAAAACACGGCTATATACCAGAGTCAGGCCCATTCAGAAAGCAGATGCTTCTAAAATAAGGAGAAACAAAATAAAAATAATAATAAAAAAAAAGATAGAAAAATAAAATGGCTAGAAGAAACTGGATGTTGGAGGAACAGAGAAGAAACAAAAAGGGGGGAGATCCCCGAGGGTCACAGCACAGGAAACAAAACAGAGAGAAAAACAGACAAACGTCTCTGGATGAAAGGAGAGAATGAAAGGGAAGAGCAGAAACAATCTAGAAACTCAGCACTACAGGAAGCCAACAGTACCTTGCAAAGGGAAACTTTTTCACATTTTGACACACGCTAACAACCGCAAACCTCAATGTTCTTGTAAAGAATAGGCCAACACAAAGTAGTACGTAATTATGAATTTACAGGAAAATGACACATGGCTTTAAAAATGTTTTACACATAAAAATCTGAAGCATGGCATGTAGATTGAGAGAATAAATGTTGTGACCATTTTGCGAAATTATTTAAACTCAGTCTGAATGGATAAGTTGAAAATCAATTTTCAACTTGCCAAAAATTCTCACTTATCAATTACATTTACAGGGTATGGATTAAGCAGTGCTATGTGAGATTTCAAAGCTTTTTGCTTCAATATCTAACCCAGTTTTAAACTTCTAAACAACTTTCTCTCTGTCCAGTCTCTGTGATCCTTCATGATGCTGTTTGTTCTCGAAAAACTGATTTCTGATATTAAATACACACAGGCGGACTCTGCTACTTTGTTGAGTAGGTAACCTGTGAAGACAATTAGTTGCACTGGATCTCATTTAGCGGCATCCGAGTGAAGGGGACTGAAGACATTTTCACAAGACACTTTTCAGATTTTAATGTGTGAAACTTTGGAAACCATTTTCCTTCTGCTACACAAAATTCCAATAAAATGCATTGAAGTCTGTGGTTGCAGTGTGATGAAATATAATGACATTTGCAAGGTACTGTATGCGTTTCCGAAAAAAAATTAAATAAAATATATATATATATAAAACAAAATTAAACAAAACATAAATTAACAGAAAAAATAATCTTCTAAAACTAGGAATTAATTGAAAAAGTCTAAGATGAAATCCTACAGATTGGCAAAGCAAGAGAGTCTAAGCTTATTCTGTTTACTGACAGAACATATCACTCAAAATCTAAAATCAAACACATAGAAGGATTAATAAATACTCATAAACTTGCTGCATAACCTCCAGTCCTTAATGAGTAACATCATTACATGGATTCTTCATAGGCCACATCCCCCTACTTCAAAGAAGCCAGAGACAGTTGGGCAAAAGTTAATAGTTTTCCATAATTCCAACAAATTTACAGAAAAAAAAAGTCAGCTCTTGCCGTGAATTCACTGCTATTCCATGAAAAGTAAACGTAATTCAAGTCTTACAAAAAAAAAGTAGAAAATAATCAGAAAAAATACCCAGAATTGGATACAAGTTGAAGAGAAGAAAGAGACAAAGAGACAAGAACAGATAGATCTGTTAGAAAACAGACACGATTGTGCAGGCATCTCCTCGTCTGAGCATGCTGGAGACAGACAAGCAGACCGACAGACAGGCAGCCCCGTGCATAACACAAACACAGCAGGTGCAATGCAGCATGACAAAATGAGTTTTGATCTAAAAACAAGGGGGGGAAAAAAATCAAAAAACGTGTCAAATAAAAACAGCAATTTATTAAGCATATTGTGAGTTAATTTGGTAATAATGTGAGCAACAGGATGGAGGTAGTGACTCAAGATGATTTTTGAGGACGCGTCATATTTTTCTTCTACATAAAACCTAGATATCATTCAGATTCAAAGAGCTTCGACTAAAGAATCAATTGCAGGAACACAGGTGAGTGCTTAAGAATAAAGCAAGCTCATAACCAAGGATAATCCCTCAGTTGCTCACAGTGCCGCTAGCTTTACCTTAATCGAGCCGGGCTCTTTATCCCCCCCTCTACCCTCCATTTTCCATACATTTTGTAAGAGCTGCGGACCTTCAGTCTTTATTAGAGGAGCTATCATTAGCCCTGTCCTCTGCTGGGAGTCTGCTGGCAACAGCCTGGGAAGGAGTTGGCAGAGTCAGAAGGATTACGGCAGTATCTCTGTGAGCTATACGGCTGACATTTACAGAGAGCCATCCTGTCTGACTCAAGGACACAATTTTCATTAACCACTGTAATAAGAGGGAATCATTATATCCCTGAATATATAAAAATGAGAATGGGTATGATTAATATTAAATGCCACTCAATACAGATGTATTAGAGACGCTGGTAGAAATAGGAATAGAGGGGGGAAAAAGGACAAAACACAAACAACAGGGAAGAGGGGATGTTTTAACTGAAAGTATTATTGGAATAACATAAATCAAGACAAATGAAAGTTTTCCTTTTTCTTGACTGCAGTTGTTTTGGATGTGATGAATTAAAAATGGCTTAATTCTTGTTGCTTATTGATGAAAATTTTATGAAGGAAAAATATACCAAAACATTTTTTTCAAGCATGAGAACAATATCTTTTTATAGCTGGAGAGACCTGAGTCATCTCCTACCAGAAACAATTTATTGGCTAAATGAAAATAAGCTCCAATGTACATTTGTTAGAGGTATGAATAATTTTGAGCTTAATTGTCTGTCAATTTAAAATGTATATAAAAAAATACTTGAGTTGAAAACCATGAAATGTTTTAGTTTGCAGCAACTACCATTCTAACTCAAGAAGTGAATTGTAATCATACTTTTTAAACTGTCAAAGTATTATTAGTTGTGTGAGTGATTAATATTGCAAATTTCAAGTGAAAATACTGTATGCGTTATAATGTAAATGATGTAAGATGCATATTAAATCAGATGGAAGATATTTCCCCTAGAGATTGTTTTGTGCTAAAACTTATAAGCCAGCTGCAAAAGTTATTATGTTATCATGTAAAAAGCTAAATAAACACTTTATCAAACAGTTAAAAGGTCTTTGTATTTGCGAACATGAAAATAAAAAGTGAAAATGCTTAAAACAAATATGTTAACACATTCAGGTGTATATGGTGCAAAATCCCTTTAAAGGTCTCAAAAATATGAGGAATCTCATGAATGTTACATGAAAACAGATTTTTTATGGTGTGATGGAAGTGACATTTTCCATTGAATGGAATTTTGTTTTTATCATATTCACAGTCAGTAAGTGCTTTCATATATAGTGAAGTAGTACAACCTTCCAAAATAATTATAAAAATATGCCTGACAAAATATGAATCACTCATCGATGAACAATTTTCAGTCTACAAAAACTAGTCCACTCCACAGTTTTAGAGCACAGCTACCTGCAGCTCAACCAGCGACCACATGGGGGAAGACCTGAGCATAGAGCTAAACTCGCTAAAACGCAGAACAACTCTTTATGAAAGTGTCTGTTTGTGATATAGGAACTAGAATTGCACAATATAATGAATCACAGTAGCCGTAATAACAATGTTCACAATCTTGCAGTGACAAAGGACTTCTTGGTCACAACATCGATAAATGATTACTTTGCTTCATAGAGATGTATTTGCAGAGATCTGTGACACAGACCACTGCAAGCATTGCAACAATGAAAGAAAAAGTGAGTCGTGACAAAAAAGAATGCGAATTAATCACAATCTATTTCAGAACCGCAATATTCAACAACAACATCACAATGTCCTGTGTTCCTAATACTGTGCAGCACTAACTGGAACCAAAAAGACAACCTGCTGTAAGGCAACAATCAACAAGGCATATCAAAACAGAAAAGAATAAAGCTAACATTAACCTAGCCTATACACAGAGATCTTCCATGTGTGTGCTTCTGCACGCATATGTGCCAAGTAGCATTGTTCTTTAAAAATGAATAATAACATTTTTAGAGTTTGCTATAAGTGTTGCTAGAAGTTTTGGAAGTAGATAAAATTGTTCAGAAATTTCAGATTGAAAAAATGTCAAAAAATAGTGAGAATTTTCATTTGTATCCTATTTCAGTACAAATCATAACACTTTACACAATTGATAGGCTTTTAAGAACTTTAAAAATAAGTTATGTTTCCATTTAATATATATTGAGCATATGATTAGATTTTAAATTGTGTTTAGTTTATAAAAGTTAAAATTTTGCAAAATTAAAAATCAAAGTTACAAAATAAATAAAATAGATAAATGAATACATTTAACAGAGCACCAGATTTAGGCAACTTAAACGCAGAGAGTGTCTTTATACATTTTCTTTATTATAAATGTATAAAGAATAGTGAATAGTGAAAAGGATTACTTTACTGACAGTGATCTAAATCCAATCGTTCAAATACATGCTTGCTTTGAATTTATTTAGAATGTGATAAATAAATATGGGTAATAAAAAGTCAAAGAAGATATAAAAACACAGTACAAAGTGTGTAACGCTAAATTAAACACCTTCTTGTAGCTCTCAGAAGTAAATTGGGTAATTAGAAACAGGTCTATAAAATTTATTAGAAAAAGAGCAGAACCAATAAACTAAACAGAGTGCTTGGTTGAACACTTGTCAAACACTGTGTGGGTACGTAAGTAAACACTTTGAAAATGTTTAATATATTTTTTTCTTTTCTCACAGTACAACTGGAAAGAATTAAGGGGTTTTCACGATTTAACGTGCGTTAACGTTAATAGGTTCAGAGCATCTGGGGAAAATCTCTCTGTCTGCAGGCTGAAAACCAACACTGATAACAGGCCCTCAGACTGCACTGTACTAAAAAGCAGATGCTATTCTGCTTGTAAAGATTACTACATGGCTGAAATGGAAAAAAAAAATGTTTCAGATGAATCTTAAAATGTATTTATAGCATTTATTTTTAAAATCGCCACAGGCTATGAAATAGCAGGTCCATCCGGATTATTATCAGAAGACTGATCAACAATCAGCATCTGATGTCATGGCAAAATGAAAGCATGGCCTTTTTCAACTGTATCGGTTTAATGTATCATTCTAAAGTGAAAACTCGAGTGAACAAAACAAGGCACTGCAGATTCAAAATGCTATATTTATCTAAACAAAGATAAAGCCAAAATGAAGAAAAACACTGTAAAAGATTAAGTACATCCCTAAAGCCCTTTATGCCACATGGTGACTTCTAAAAATATTTATACAAATTGAGGTTTTTATGTTTTGCCACATTATAGCCACAAACTTCAAGGCAGTGTACTAGGATTTGATGTAAAAGACCAACACAAAGTAGTGCAAAGAAGTGAATAAGAAAAAAAAGAGATAGTTTTCAGATATTTTTGTTTGTGTATGTAGCTTTCCAAACATCTTTGAAGAACAACCTTCACTGCAGTACAGCTACGGCTCTGAGGATATGACTCTACCAGCATTTGCACATCTAGAGACTAAAATGTGGGTCTCCTCTTGTTTATAAAAATGCTCCATCTAAGTCAGATGGGATGGAGAGTCTTCATGAGTATTAATTTTCAAGTCTTGCCACACAACCACAACTGAATTTAGCTTTGGACTTTGACTGGGCCATAAATCCTTTCTTTGAAGCTGTTTGTTTTGTGTTGTATTCCTGCTGGAAGGCGAACCTCTGCACCATCCATCTTTCTCCCTGATTAAGAAGAAAAGGATGATGCTGCCAACATCATGTTTCATTGGGTATGGTGTGTTCAGGTTGATATGTTTTATTCGTTTTTTATCGTACCTATAGAGTTTTTCATTCAAGTCATAAAATCACATTTTGGACTCATTATTTGTAGCCAACTTTTGTCTTACACTTATCCATAGAGGACTGATTTGTGTAACGCCAGATTCTTTGCCAGATTTCCCATCTTGAGTTTTTGATATTGATATATCACATAAAATCGCAACAAAATACATTTTTTAGAGTGAAAAAAATGTGGAAACGTTCAGAAAGTGTAAATGCTTTTGCAATGCAATCTAAAAAAAACTGGAATATAAATGTGTACTTTTCTTATGCCATGAATTTAAGATCTTCTCTGAATATTTTTTTGAAATGGGTGCAGATATTTTGTTTTCCACTTTAACAACATATTTTGTTTTGCTAAGTAGAGCACTCATTAGTAAATCCTGCCATCATATTTTTTTATTTTACATAGTTTAAGTATTGTTATAAACATGTTAGATAACCAGATCTAGAATGATTCATCGTGAAAACTTCCCACATGGAATACTCTGTACAAACAGTTCTGCAGTACAGCAGAGTGGTCAGAAATGTTTAAACTTTACTCTTGCAGCAGTTTCAAATATGCAGTGCTTGAGTTAGGTTTATTCGCTTGCACATCTTGAGTTCATGTTATGGATTTAGCCCCGAAGAACCAACTGGTGCTGACCAACCAAACATAAAACTTCGGAACAAAAAGGGGCATGTGGAAGCTTTACAGCGAGTGCAACATTCCCAGTCAGTGCAACAACTGGAGCAGATGTGATGACATGGGAGAAGGGACACAAAGGTTAAAAAAAAAAAAAGAAGAAGAAAACACACAAAACAAAAGGGCAAAAAAAAAAAAAAACAACAAAAAACATCTGCAATACATGACAAGGCTGCAAGTTCAATAATATCACAATCCGAGCATATCACTAGGCGTGGACACACATTGCGCCATGCTCCTGTGTCAGTCCGTCAGTCAACACCCATGCAAGCGGTGCTCCTTTCTCTTTCTCTCTCACTCCTTCCATGCAAACATTGCCTCTTTTTAATCTTCCAATTCTTGGGTCTCCATGACAACAAGATCATACCATGCAGAAAACATTGATCGGGGAGTGAAGGCAATACCAAGGGTTCTGCACACAAGGCCTCACAATGCAGTCAAGGCACTCTGCTGCATGGGCGGACCGCTTCGTCATCTTCGCAGCAGCTTTGCTCTCCTCATTTTTGGACACACGGTTTAAATGTCTCACTTTTAAAGTAAGTTTTTTTTCCTCCTCTTTTTTTTTTTTGGTTCCTGTTGTTTCAATAAGTGACGCTTTCTGAAACAAAGGAGTAACAAAAGCAAAGAAAAGAGCGCACCAACCTTCTCGAAGCTCTGAGGGATGGAAGGGGGTTGATGCAGAACACAATGACGTGGGGGGGGGAGAGAGAGAACGAGGAAACACAGAGAGAATAAAAACGGCCAGCGCAAAGCCACTCTCGCCTCACCACAACGCTCCTGCACGAACCTCACACAACACATACATACAGTGTTCTGATAAGCCACGTTAACAAAGAACCTGAACTTTTGAATCAGAACATCGGGCGCCGTTTGTGAGCCTATGGGACACCAGCACCCAGGTAGAGTTTGCATTCAGTTCGTTGAGAGAGATTGCGAACGTTCAGCCAATCCTTATTGATTTCACAATTAAAATCAAAGCACAGTGCCTTGCAAAATTAGTCACGGCTCAAACCTTTCACATTGTTTACAACCACAAACAGAAATGTCAAGAAAAAACATTCCCACAGCATTATGCTGCCATGACTAAGTTTCAGTGATGTAGCAGTGATAGTTTCTGCCCCACATCTTCCAAGTTGGCCATTTTCTTTCACGTGTTGATGTCCCCTAAATGAACCCTCCTCTGAAACAAGCAGTTCCCCTCCTAAACAGGTGGTGGCAGAAGTGTCCTTATTGAATTATTGTGAAAGGAAATTGGCTCTGGTGCCCTGAGCAACGGTCCCAGCCTCCCCAACTTGAAGAAAAAATGTTCTGCCTGATTAATGCTCTCATTGCTGGCCTGTCCGTTGATGCATTAAAATGCTATCAGTGAGATATTTGAAGCTAAAGTTCCTCAGTCTTAATGATCCTATTTGCCCACTGATGTTCTATCAGAAAACCTCTGATGCCTTCTCAGGTCAGCTAATTTTATCCTGAATTTAAATTAAACACAGGTGAACTGAATTCTCAACCAACTGCTTAAGGCTGAACTACATTTTTTCTACAGGTATCAGAGTAAAGCCAGCCGACTGTTTATATGTTCATTTGTTAAACACTCATTTAAAAAGCAGGTATTTACAATTATGTGTTGGTTTACCACAACAAAATACATCGCCATTTGTGGTTGTAATATAACAATATTTTTAAAGGCTCAAGGTATGTGAATACTTTAGCGAGGCACTGTATTTTCTCTGTATCTGCCTTCTAGTATAGAAATCAGTTTAGTAGTAAGATCAGAGATGTTCCCATGCAGTTAAACCGAGGCATGGGCTCACTTTGGGTCTTCTTTACTGTACGAGATCACACCAAGGTTTAAGGTGGAATGTGGTTGTGAAAAATACCAAAAAAAGAACAGGGTCAACATATATTATAGACAATGGATGGGTTAGTAATACTCGTTTAACAGCACAGTCATGGAAAAGAGGTAGCTTCGTTAAAAAGAGAACCTTAACCGAGGCTTAGATGTGCTTTTTTTTCCCCCTTTTGTCTGTCCACATGTGTGTAGAGTTGTTTCGTGTTCGGGTCCTACCTCGCACATAAAGGTTTGCTGGCGAGGAATAGCGCACGCCTTGGGAGTTGTTTGCCACGCACTCGTACTTCCCTTGGTCCGTCTCCTCGCTGTTTTCGATCTGCAATGCTCCTGCAGGTGGACAAGAGAAGGTTTGCTTGTGTTTGTGCAGAAAAAAAACATGCGCCTTTTTTTTTATTTTTGAGACATCTGTGTGCTGGATGCATCTTCCTGTTCCAGTTTGACCCCTGGGGTAGCCTCACCACCTGTTGCTTCAGCATCCTATACAGTGTTGCTTTGATGTGATTTCTGAGGCTTGGTCTGAATGGGTTGCACTCTCCTGATGAATTGTGTTTTTTTTTTTTCCTTCACCACTGTTCCCCGTCCGTTTTTAAACAAATGGCATGTTCATAGTTGAAAGACTCCTTGCATAAAAGTTGGCAAGAGAAAAACAACTGACTTTTTGTAAACTCGGATGACACTTCTGCTCGTGTACCTCTGTTTCAGCTCGTGATTCCTCTCCTGCTGTCATGAAAAAAACAGCCTTTTGCTTTCTTGGCAGTAAACTGACAGCAGCTTTACCCTGAGGCAACAACCCAACGACACTCTTTAGCTCTTTACTTCTTCAATCTTCATCCTCCCACCTAAAATCCGGCATGATAAACAGTGTCTCCCTAAACGTGCTATAATTACACACTGCACTAATCAGATATTCTTCAGCTTCAAAGGCTGCTATTCTCATACATACAGTTATATATATATAACTGTATGTATGTATATATACAACTGCATATATAAGAAATATATAACATAATATATATAAAATTGTAAAAAAAAAAGTACATATATATATTTATTACTTTTTTTTTTTTTTTACCATTTTCATTTTTGAGCAAACGGCCTTTTGAATTACCAGCAGAGACTTTTTTTTATTTTTTTTATTTAGTTTTGCTCCTTCTGTCTGTTGTGTCACATTCATGTCAGTGCTAACTGACTTTGACATGAAGAAGCCTGAGGAGGAAGCACACACCCAACTATTAGACTCTGCAGCACTGCATGGAGAGGAGAGAAGAGGCATTGTAACAGACATGCTTCTTTTAAAGTGCTGGGAAAAAAATATACTGTACACACGTGCGTTGAGAAGCAGGCTTGTGCACCCGCACATGTACACGCGACAGATCCGTCCATTGTTGTTTTGTATATATCAGATTGTCTGAGAGTGATAAAAGGCCTCTAGCTTGTAAAGATGTAAAGGGAGATACATAGATAGCATACACATGGTTTTCACATACAGACAGTGCTGGAATAAAAAGCACAAACTCATTTTCGCAACAAATCTCGCACTATTGTGAAAAATGTTCAAGCACAAATCCCTGCAATCAAAAATAAAATACAAAAGTTGTATCTAGAATGCTTTATTTCTAAAAGGAAAACTATCCTATCTTATAACATATAAAGTAAGAGATTTATTTGAATGCCTTTGTCATATTAACTTAAAAAAGTTAATGGAATCTGCTCCAGAAGAGGTCAATATTTCAGAGCAGTCATACATCCAGAACAGCAGAAACACAACAAGGGGACACAATTACTTAAAAGATTCTATGATTCTTAAAAACGCTGAGGTCTTGGATATTAACTGTACTCTAGTTTTCCATTTTATTCACGTTTGAACTAATTTCCCATCTTTAAAGGAAACTTTATGAGCTGTATTTCTGCAGTATGACTGCATATCTTCTTCTCTACTGGATCCTGAAAACACAGTGGGAAATGATCAGCTTTGAATTAAAAGCCAGACTGGGCTGCCCTGTGCATTAAAAGTTGAAACAGCTTCAGTGAGAAACTGTTTATCAGCACTTCTGTCATATTAAATCTCTTGCATACACACAACGTACTTGGTCCTGTTCAACTGTGATCAGTGTTGCTGTGATGTTTGTGTGCACAAATTACAGAGAAATATATTCTCACTGGCACAATGGTGTTATACAGAGTAGAGAGGGAGGTTTGATTCCCCTGATAAATGAGGTAAAATGATGGGATCGGGTGAATTCCTACGTTTTTATGTACATATCTGTATTTATATATACGATAAACATTTTAATAAGTTTGAAGGGACTGTATTTCAATTTCAGATTTCTCTAAAATGGTCTATTCCATTTCTGAATTCGTTATTAAGTTCCAACCTCCCAATGCAGCCAATCAAATCTGTCGTAAAATAAAACAGTGTCAATAACTCACTCATCCAATGTCAAGCAGAACCAAACTAAGCAGACTATTTTTTATATGTGCAGGCTTTCTCCTTCAACAATCCTGCGGGACATTACATAAAGTGTAAGAGGGCATGCTAACCTAACTTTTGCTAAATAATGTCAAATTTGGCAGCTGGATGAAATACTCTTTCTCTTTTTGAACTACAGAACTAGATGCTGTGATCCAGCTACTAACTGGTTTCTACTTTTTCGGACAGGTTTTAGAGGAGTTAAATGGTAAACAGCTGTTGTTTCCTCTGTTAAGAGCTAAGAGCTTAAAATAAATTAAATATTGTTATTAAAAATTATCTTTTAGTTGCATATTGTAGCCTCTAGATGCCTTAATAACAGGAGAATAATATTTGTAAAAAAAGAAAGTCTGCTTCATTTTGCTGTTATGACAATCTCCAGTATTTGTTTCATGTGAACAAAGAAGTCAGTAAGACCCTGAAATGGTTTCAGTTTATCCAAAAAGCATTTTTACAAACAATTGCTCTATCCAATTATCAGTTTCGTGTTGTTACTTGGATAATAGAAGTTAAATAGAAATGAGAACATTCTTTTTTAATTAATTTATTCTTTTTAGCTAAAATTCTCTCCCTCTGTGATGCCAGATTCAGCGGAAGAGCGGGTGCAGCATATGCAGAGGCTATTGTCCTCAATGAGCCTGTGCTTCCCCTCTCTCTGCCCTTCATCTTGTCAACCTACTCAGGAATAAAGGCCGCTAGCGCTACAAGGTCTTCAAAATGTGAAAATAAAAAATCATCCTAAAATATTGAAGCTATAACTCACAAATGGTAATACACAGCTTTATTCCTAGAGTTGCTGTGAAAAGTGTTTGCTAATATCACTTTGAGGATCTGAGTAACTGACGGCTTTGCAACAAAATAGCGTAGATGGCATGCAGCAATAGCAGCTCATGTCAAGTTAAGTGTGGTACTGGAATCACTTTGGTCAACATGGACTAAAAATGTCTATGGTATTTTAATAATTAAATGTTATTAGTAGGCAACAAGACATCGGACTGTGTTCCAATCTGCAAATGGAATACAGTCCGATGTGATATTATTTCCAATTCTGAACAAAGTGTAAGAAGCGCCGGTTCTGTTAGTTACTCAGGATTAAGCAGGAGGATTCTGCTGTTCACAGTAAGCTCTCAACAGAAAGAAGGATGCATCCACTTTTTCTACCGTAGCTGTTTACCACAGTGTCAGATTGGTTTGATGTGATTCAACACCTAAGCGGTGTGAGGCTTTGTTTGTACGCAACTGCTGTCTGGAAACTGACGGTATTTTCGGATGTTGTTTGGGGGAAAAAGCTCCACGTTCAGATGGCACTGCTTCCCCGTGTAGACGAGATCGCCAAGGCACCTTAACTCCGCTGTAGTTTTCATGCCAGGTCACAATGTGGCGCTGTGATTTTACCATGTCCTTGTTGACCTCACGGTTCTGCATCTGCATTAAATGCAAAGTGCGTCGCAGTGTCCATTGAACCAAATGCTCATGTAAAGCATATATATTCTCAGAATTTATGTACATGTATACTGAAAAGATTAAGTAGCAGAAGCAGCACAGTGCTATCCGCCATTTCTTTTTACTGACGTCACGCAAATATTGCAGCCGTGCGTTTTGTGCATGTGCGCTTTCATATCTGCAGAGTACTTTGCATCTCCGCGGGGAATGTTTCTGCAAAGTTCCACTCTGAGACCTGGTTTCACAAAGTGCCAGTGTCAGAGACTCTGACAACTGGTGACATGTGAACGAGCAGCTGGATCCTTTCACAGAAAAACAGCTCAGTGTAAACGGGGCCTAATGCACACCTTCTTTTATCCAGTCAAAAAAGGCTGTTTTATAACAGCGTGTGTGCATTAGTGACTTCAATCACATTATTATATCAATGAGCAGTTTCAGCATTAAGCATGCTCTTTAATCAAAACATTTTCACCTCAGACCTTTCAAAGGTGTTAAAAGCTAGTTTGCTTTTCTTTTTTTTTCATTTGCATTTACAAACCAATTGGGACCTTAAATACACGCCCCCACTGTTCTATTCATACTTTGACCAGGATCTGCTGTGGGGGAGATTTCCATACATTGTTAAGTAATTGGTGTAATGTTTCGGTGAAGCTTCATGGAGGTGTAAATAATGCCAAGCGTTGTATTTGTGCTTGTCAACCTTTGTATGTGTTATTTTAGTGCAACTGTCAACAGTAATAAAACTACCTGAGACGATAATCACCTCAGAAGGGAAATATATCTTTACCAGCAGGACGTTTATTAAGTCTCTAAGAGGGATCTGATCATAATGAGAAAACCTTGCAGCAACCTACCCAAGCAACTTTTTCATCCAGTAGACAAAGAAAATGCAATGTTGCCTTTCAAATAGGATATTGTGGTAAAAGGTATTTGGTAGAAATCATATTTGTACCAAGAAACAAACTAAAGACCAGAATATGACGATTACTGATCGACCCTCACCACTAACCAGATACCCACAATCCTAAATATCTGAAATTTTTCAAATGTGGGAAAGCACAATACCTACGTGCAAAATCCCATATTGTGCAACCCACAACTCTCTTCAGTGGTGAAGCTGTTACCACAGGAAGAAGACTCAAAGCTGACTATGTATTTCCAGAATCAGTAAGGGGTTTAAAATTTGAAATCAGTGAAAGCTTTTATTAAAAATGATTAGTTACTGCTAATGGATAAAATGCTAGAATTATTATTTTTTTCTCTTAACTGTAGTTTTTAAAGATAAATTGGTTAAATTCAATATCAGAATTTCAAAGCTTTAGAGAAACTTGAGATCAGAAATCGGTCACAGATCTCAAATAGGTGGATCTCGAGGAAAAGCCAACATACAGAAATCTATTGATGTCTGAATATGTCTAAAACCTACCTGGGATTGATCTTATTGGTTGACGACCACAGCAGCTGACTAATTTCATCTTTGAAAACCAGATTCGGAAAGTTGTGCAATCCCTTTTTAAACTGCGGCTTATTTAAAGTGAAATAATTTTTGTCTATTAAAAGCTTTAAAAAGGTGATGAAGGTCATAACTTATTTGTTGAGACATGTAACTACATTTTATTTAGGCTGCAAAACAGAGAGAGAGAGAGAGACCAAGACTTAAAGCTGTTAACATGTCGCTGCTTCATCTTGTTCATATTGTTTCTACAATGATTAATTCTTTTATTGTCATTTTGTAGCATTGTAATATGTATTGTAAATAAATTGTATTATTATTATTATTATTATGATCTTTAAATTTAGTTTTCAGCCTCTGTCATAAAGTATTCTGGATTAATCTTTGTTGTAAAATAATAAAATACAGATAAACAGCAACAGTTTTCTCACACTCAAATATAGTATAATGACACCTAATAACAAGAAAAATGAAAAAATATTGAAATGTTTTTCCTATAAAATATTTTATAGCAGTTCTTAAATGGAAACATAGTTGACTAGAATCTATACCAGCTGGTCAAGGTTTCTAGAAAAGTTGGCAGGATGGTAATCGGTCCATTTTCATTCATGCAAATACAACAATGACTGGCTTATGAGAAATCATAAACATCAAGGTTTTGTCAGATTAAAATAACAAAAGTTTAGTTTGTCTCTCTAATTTCAAACATACGTGTGTGCTTTTCGCATCTGAGTGTGTTTAGGGAGCCCAAGCAGTGCTAGCTGAGCCTGTCATCCATCTGCTTGTCTTCTGCAGTTACATGAAAGGAAAACAGCTCGTGCTCACCCCCCTCTCCCCTGTGTTTGCCTTCTCTCATTTCTCTGTGGTACAAGGCAGAGTTCGGAAAGAAACAGGAATAAATTAACCGCTCTGCAAACCAAATCTTTTCTCCTGAAAGCACCAGAGGCAAGATGAAAAGCAAGAGGATGTCAAGTTGGAGGCGAGGTGCAAATGGACAGGTGAATCTCCGCAAACAAGGCGCCATCTGACAGCTGGAAGCTGCTCATATTGTTAGCCATCAGCACAAATTTGAAATTGGCAACTGGAGTCTTACTTTATGCAAATCGTGGAATTATGATGCAAAAACAAAATTCGGTCCTTTTTATGTACACCCAGAAAGGTCAGAAGCGTATAAACAAACACCATGCACATGAATCTGGAAACAAACCTGCTTTAATGACAGTCGGTGTGGAAAAGAAGGACAAAAAGGGTGAACGAGGGGAAAGTAAATAACCAGAGAAGAAGAGGGGCAACAGTTTGTTAGTGAGTCTGGAAGCTGCTGACAGACCTGGAATGAGACGTTACTGAAGTAAACTGAGCTGCTGTGAAATTGTGGACGGTGTATTATGTCTGCTGGGCTCAGAGCTCAGCTAATCAGATAACAACAGATACCGCTAACCTGATAGCTTTCCCAGAACATCCAGGTCAGAGAGATCGACTGGACGCTAATCCTCCCGCAAGGTGAGAAATTAATTTAAGCGAAGGCTGGACAGCAAGAAACAGAAAACCTCATTTTAAAAAAATTAAAAATATAAACATCAAAATTGCAAATTAATTTATTTAGATGTCATATGTTGTATATCTACAGTATGTTTAAATTTCAGATGTTATATACTGTATATATATATATACAGTCATATTCAATAAATTAGGATACTGTTTAACAGTCTATTTATTTTAGTAACATAAGTGAAACATATTTATGTTAATTAGCCAGATACGATGATTTGCCACTCAGCTAATGAAAGCAGAGCATTTATTAAAACATTTTTTAAAATAATAATACGGAAATATGGGCTTAATGAAAATTTTTTTTCTATTTAAAGTTTATTTTGAAAAAGTATTTCTAACAAATGAGTCTTATCCAAATAATTCATTGACTATGACCACACAAATACCACATTAACTGTAAGTTTAAAGTTGTACTTCTGTATTCTGAATCAACTTGATAGCCCATTCAAACAATAAATAGGACTAATTAAATCGTGATTGTTTCATCATGTTGTAGAATTGGTTGTGTGCAATAACAAAATAGATTTTTCTGTTGTTTACCTGAGTTGAAAAGATTCACAACTTATCAGTGAAAGATCTGTCAAACCGATTACAGATCACTATTTCTTCCTCAGAAGGCATAGTTATTTAAAAAAAATTGCAATGCATATGGTGTAGTTTCAAGCAAACGTTGAGTCAAATATTGTGACCCAGCTTCTTAGTCAGGGAATAGAAGGATGAAGAGAAGAAATTTAAAATGTAATTGTTTATCTGTAATTGTCAATTTGACATTATAAAGCTGTTGTCCTTGTTTTTTTCATCAGTTTTTTTAATATACATAATAAACTAAAATTAAAAAGCATCCACTTTTACTCAAATTTCACTTGTTCATTAGATCTTTAATCCTATGAAATAGAAAAATAAAAAAAAAAATGGTTGCAAATATTAATACCTGTCTGGATCTTTAACTGCTGTAAGAATTTTCTTTTTGAATTATACACATTTTTGCAGGATATTTTACTTGGCTGCATTTGCTTTGTAGTCTTTTCACTAATATGTTTCCTTATGTCATACATGAGCATGTTTCTTTTCGCACCTCTATGTTGTCTTATCTGTAGCAAATTAGTTCTGCAGAAACATTCACCATTTCCTGACAGTAAAAGCCTCTTTACTCCTAAATACTGAGTTTTGGGAGCCAGTGTGTTTATTTTCCACTTTAATCCTTTGAAATCTGCTGTTGTGTTTCAACGCCAACAAACTGCCAGGAAAAGTACCCCCCATGGACATGGGATTAGGCGAAGAAGGAAACAATGTTATTCTACATAGCGTGACTTAAACTGTTACCAGTGTTATTACTGTAACCCTTGATCAGACCCCAGTTTTCAGCAAAGACAAGGCCATCCATTTTCCAGTAATCAAACCTTTGGGTCCATATTGCATGCCATCTGTGAGAATAGGTCTTAGAAGGCTGTTAAGTGCTTTGGAAAACTCCAGTTCTTGTTCCCAAATCCCAGTGACAGACTGATAGCTTGTCACGGTTCTCCTCACGCACATCTAAACCGAAGCAGCAGATGGCCTGGAAAAATAAATGCATGCCTAGTTGAGGTATAAAGATGTCAGGAGAAGTTCAGCAATGCACTGCACCATATGTTACAGCCCCCAGGAAGGAAGGAAATGCATGTGCAGCAGGTATCAAATGTGTAAACACAGTGCTGACGGCAGTGGACAGCTACCTGCATGAGGAAGACCCCCGCAGATGATGGATACTTAAAGGCTGTGAGAGGAAGGAGAGCCCTCTGTCGTGAGTCTCTCGCTGCATCGTTTTTCATCTTGACCCATATGTGGCATAAAAAGCATTTCCAAGACCCAACAGAGAGTAGAAAAGCAGGGGGACAGAAAAGAAAGCAGTGGTTGTGGCCCAGCGCAGACCCTTGGCTCTGGTCCAGGAAGATCTGGCAGCTGCCCACCGAATCAGACGCATTGCTCAGTTGGGACCACCGTTAAACATCTCATCTAAAAGAAGTGTTTCACCCATAACACATTTTCGGAGCTATTTTCTGCCTACCTCATGTGTAATTGATTTCCTTAAAGTCATTTCAGTGCTCTGTTTGGTTCATTATGCAGCACATTCTGCTCTTTGAGTTTGCGAGGCCTATTGGTGATTTTAAATCCCATTAAAGGCGGCGATGAATCTCGCCGTGCCATTTGTCTTGCTGCTGTTTCACTGATGTGAAATATAGCCCAATACAGTGCACCGCTGAATCACTGCTCAGTCTGTGTGACACTTCAGAGCAGACTGGCAGAAACATCTAAAGATAAATTATTACAAAATCTATAATACAAGGTCTGAAAAACGATGTTTAAAAAGCATTATTAAGTTAGACTTGATGGTTAAACATTTCTAAAGTAGATACTACAGCACTAAAACCCCTACTTACAGTATGTTTAAAACATAGGGGTGTTTGGTTTCAGGTTTTTTCTGCTGGATTTTTGCAGCAGTAAGGTTCTTTTCTCACTGCATTCCACCCACAGTCACAGTGCAGTCTCTCTTTATTTTTTCCACAAGGTAATTACACTTGTAGGTTCTCCACAGTATATTTCACCATGGCAAGTACCCATTTTTCTACACATCAGTGGAGTATTGGGAGGAAATTACACTTAAGATTAGGTGTAGGGGCAAAAATGGGTTTCTCTGCTACTTTACGTGCAAACAGCAGCTCTGTCAAACATGGGGACTCTTCACATGGCGAAGCATTACGAGCTGTACAACCAGCTCCAAATGGAGAGAAAGCAGCGAAATCTGCATCACATAAATTCTGTGGGAAAAAGGCTAACTGCTTCATTAGAGCAGCTGAATGTCGTTTAAAAACGAAATTAAGACCAAAAGACTGTTGATGTTTCTTGCTTGGAGAGACATTTGTCCACAAACTTTAGCGTGTCCAGTCATCAGTTTACGATCTATAGTAACTGCAGAGGACATTATCTTTTGGATTGTCAGGAGTGCTTTATTCTCACAATTTCCTTTATACACTGGGTAAAATAATTAGTAAATGGTGTTGTCTTGCTCTAGTGACTTAAAATGTGTCTTAATGTATTACTTGAAATGAAATCAGGGCCATATATTTTGTTGTGCATCAGGGTTTTCTTAAAAGGGATCTGACCGAAATAAACCTAACCTTAATAACTGTACTTAAAAATTTACTTTTTTTTAGGTTTATATCATGTTAGAATGTTATTCCCTCATTGAAAAGTAAAATGACATATCCATCCATCCATTGTCCATACCCACTCATCATTAGGTCACAGGGATGCTTGTTAATGTGTAAGGCAAACTATTAAACCATGAATGCACATGTTACTAAAAAGCTGAAAATCATAGGATTTGATTAAAACACTTGAACATTTGAACAGGTGATAAAAACATCAATAATCTAAACAAAGATACAAAACTTGGGAAAACAGTGTGAAGCCTGTGCAAACATTGTCCATCAAAGTTTGCACTTTTTTTTAATGTTATTTAAAAAGCATCTCATATCAAGAAGTAAAAGTATGGGCGTGCTGTGGTGGCATAGGGGATAGTGTGACCCATGTTTGGAGTGTGATGCGGCCGTCGCGGGTTTGACTCCCAGACTCAAGGATATTTGCCGCATGTCTTCCCCCCTCTCCTTCCCCCTTTCCTGTCAGCCTACTTGCATATAAGGGACACTAGAGCCCACAAAAGTAAAAAAAAAGAAGAAGTAAAAGTATTTCTTAAATGCAGGCAAATAAAATCAGCACATGTCCCATAATAGCTGGGATAATTATTTAAAAACTAAAACTAAGAGAAAAAAAAACCTCACAAAAGTAGAATCTAATGTACTTTGTGTTGGCTATATGTAGCGTTAGCTTTTGATGATGGTAACTTTATGCCGATGACTTGCAGCTTTGGGCTCAAAGCTTAAGCCTCATGAATTCTTTCAGCCTTCGTAGCTACAAGTCAGTCGTATAGCTGACAAGGACTGAAAGTGATCAGTGAAACATTTTGCCTGAGAGGAGGGAGATATCAGAACTGGCAGGATGTAAGGGATGGAGAGAATATGGATGAAGCGACAACAAAATGGTTTCGCCTCACCATCGCTTTCAGTCCCCCTGAGGACAGCTGAGTGAAAATGGCTGTGAATAACATGTCGGCTTACTCCAAGAGACACTGTATCATCTATACAGAATAGCATAAACAAAGCCGAATAAACTATCGCACAGGAAGTGATTTCTCCCTATTCATTCCAGGATATGTCAGCTCAGCCTTGTGGATTCCATTCTCGCAAGCAGCAGAAAAGAAAAAGATCTCTGGTGGAGCAATCTGACAGTCCTCTTCCAAGACAAGGAACCCAATTAATGCAACTCAAGCATTGATTCATTTGATGTTTTAAGGAATTTTAGATTAGTGTAAGATTTCTAACCATTATTTTATTTCATTTTCACAGCTTTCTGGTTAGATTTTTGTTTGATTAATTATGAATAAAAAATGTACCTCCTCTATGACACTTTTTATAATGATTTCTCCCAAATGTTAATAAAAAACGTATTTTTTTTCTGGCCTTAAGGTTGGCACAATCATCCTTTTAATGAAATTGGCTTTAAAAAGGTTTTAAACCCCCAAAGGATATAGATAAACACAGAGAGGAGCATGTAATCCCCCAATCATAATTAAAACCTGATAATCACCAAATTTAGAGCAACAGGGATTTACTCTATCACAAAGCAGGGGCTTTAGATGCTCCGTTTGTTCACCGCTCTCTCTCTCGCTCACCTGATCGAAGCTTTTTGATGCGACCCTGGCTGAGGCCGGGGTCGACGGGGAGGAAGTCTTTGAACCAGGAGATATCTGGGTCAGGGGTGCCGCTGGCAGCGCAAAGCATGGTGGCTGTCTTTGTCCGCTCCACCACCTTCAGCTGGGGACCCATGTCTATGCTCGGGAAGCCAGACGGTAACACGTCCTCTGGAATGAACAGAAATCAAGAGCAAGCATCAATATGAATGCGTACAGAACTGTGCTTCTTTTTAGGTGATTCTTTTAGTTTGTAAGTTGAAATGTTTTGGGAGCATTTCTCTACTATGTTTAGTCAGAATTACTCACACATTTACCAAACAAGGGACTTTCAGCGTAGTGGAATTATTTTGAAAATGTAACCTTTAATTGGATCGTACTTATTCAACATTGGGCAAAAAACTCGATAGATCATTTTTTAACAAAGTATCACTTATTTTTGTATTCCGTGACATTCTGTTTTCCTGGAGAATGAATGTTGCATTTGTCTTAGCCACGATTCAAATGATAAACGTTGGAAAATATACCATTCAAGAACAGCGGGTATGTGTTAATCTCCGTTAGTCAGAAAATGGCGACAATACAATAGCAACTAAACTTGCCCTATGTGCAATCAAAGCAATAACTGAGAAGTTTGGGTTTGTCAAGAACACAAAGTTACCTTTGCTACCACACATTGTGAAGAGGATAGTGAGGGAGGTAAAGTACAGTGTTGGAGATCTGTAGTATTTTTTTAGCATAACTTTTATGTAACTGTGGTAAAATGTAATATGTATTTTAAGGCTTTTTGCACATCTTTACCACTTGTTTACACCCGTATTTGTGGCGGTGGAGCTTTAGTTTCCAGGCCTTCCTCCCATTCATTAGTGCTCAAAACTGGTTGTGCTCACCTAAATGCTGGTGTGAGAGACGCCGTTCCTCCCTGTAACATCAGCAAAACCATATATGTGGAGCATGTGGAGATACTGGTGCAGACAGGAGAACCAATACAGCCTTCAGGACAAAAAGTCCCAGGCTAATACTCACAACAAACCAGTCATTAGGTGATACAGCAGGCGGGAAGAAAACAGCCAGAATGTCAGATGTGTCTGACAAGCTGTTTCAAGAAGAACATAAACATACCGCCCAGTCAGCAGGAGTTACTTCACTGCTGACACAATCCACACACACACACACGCACACACACCCCTACAGTGCTATGAAAAAGTATTTGCCCCCTTACTGATTTCTTCTGTTTTGTTTTTTAAATTTTTGCTCACACTATCGTTTTAGCTTAAACTCATTTGAAAATCCAACCATGACTTCAGGATGTAAAAACCACAAATTTTTAATACTGATTTCACCTATTGGAGAAGACAGCTATGAAAAAGTAACTGCCCTATAATACCAATAATTTACTAACCATTTATGATAAGTGGAAATAAGTCTTTTGACATCATTGAGAAGAAGGTTTGGCCCCTTCTTTGCAGAATTGTTTTAATTTGGTCACATTTTTTTATTCTTGAATGAGCTGCTTTAGGTCATGCCTCAGCATCTAAATCAGACTAAAAGGCTGACTTTAACAAGGCTACTTCAAATTCATTGTCCTACTGCATAACATTAAATACAATTGGGCTTAAGGTCAGAAACTCAGCAGTAAAATTTTGTCTCTAAGCTCTCCCATTGATGCCTTTTATTCCCAATATTTTTCCTATTATTCAGTTATGAATACTGACATTAATTGAGGGAAGTGAGTTAGATGCTTTAGATGCTGTTCTGGGTTTTTCTGTGATCTGACGGATAAATTATCAATAGGCACCTGGGATTCTGGTCACTCTTGGGAAGGTTCACCATTGTTCCATGTTTTCTTCTTTTGTGGAAAAAGGTGAGGAATCCTAAAGCATTAGAATTTGTTCCGTGACCCTTTCTAAACTGGTTGGTGTTATCTGTTGAACATACTTTCATCAGGGCATGGTGTGTTTCCTAGGTGTAATTATATTTTTGCAGAAGGCTTTGTTTCATGAATAAATAAACAAACTCTTTTTTAATGAATTTGTAAATTAAAATTAGCTTGAAGATCTGAAACATTTAAGTATTAACAAAGCAACAGAAGGAATCCGTCGTGTGGGCAAACACTTTTCCACGGCACTTTTCAAGAATGCTGTGTTACAAAGTTAGAAAGCCAGCCAGGTGTTGGATTGACTGGCAGTAGCTCAGAGTTTTAAGAGGTGTGGCTCTGTGTTGGCGTCCTGAACTGATTCCTGTCTAATAACTATGCAGAGAGCCGTTCAGAAACAGCAGCAGCAATTAGAAGCTGGGATCAAGAGGAGGGGCAGGGCACTGGGGGTAATAAGGACTTGTTAGCAGTAATTGTTAAAATGTACCAACGATTAGAGAGGCCGTTCTGGGATGTGTTCGCATGCGTCTGGATCTGTCTGATTACACTGGGGGCAGTAGAAAGGTGTGTATGTGCGAATCTGCTCCTATAGCTACGCTCCACATTAACACCATCGAAGACTCTTCAGCCATGTTTAGAATAATGCCGCGCGACATGTCCCCGCATATGCATGAAAGCGACGGCGTGCGTGCAGGAGAGCAGTTGCTTTCTATCACAAACATGGACCGGACGCACTCGCTTGCACTTTCTCTGCTGAATGGGATTAAGGATCTCGGTGACAGCAGTCCAGATGGCCAGACGCAAATTCAGGCATCCATCAGCCCACCTGTTTCCTCTGCTCTATTTGTCCTTTTTAAACCACACAATCTCTCTCTCTCTCATTACCATACACACCAACACCTCCTCCATACCAGGATATATCATTATTTCACCCTGCTGAAGCGATGATATTTGTTTAGCTAAGAAGCCGAGCTTATGGGGAGCCATCAGGTATGACTCCCTAAAGCCAGGCGTCACTGCAAACCTACAGCCGCACACAGACCAAGGTGTGGACCATGACCACATCAACTGTCTGCATGTTTTCCTTCACTCCTCTCCTCCTCCGGGCTCCCTGCTACCTAACTGCATGACAGACACACACCATCTGTTCACGTAAGCTCTGAGGTGGGTATGAGAGGCTGAGTGGAGATACGATCTATCGCCCTCTCCTTTCTTTTCTACAGCCAGCAGCGTTGGAGAGAGAGAGACACTGTCAGATAGACACATCATTCTGAAGAAGTTGGGGAGAGATGCCACAAAAGTAAACCGGAGCAGAGTCCGACTGGTGAGGGTATCCGCATACCAACCGTCTGACTTCAGAAAACAGAAACCAACAAAAATATGAGCCATCCCCTACTGATCAATGCTAATGATGCACCTGGTCAGTGATTTTTTCCTATTGAAGGGGCAGAGAGGAAGAGAACGGAAAGAGACGATAGGGATCGATGGGACAGGTCAGGAGGCTACCTCCCCCGAGGCGAGGACTGTGCTAGGCCTACATCTGTTCCTCTCTGTCCCCCCATCCCACCATACCCAACGAGAGTTCAGATGGTCTTTTCATCACGCCGCCAGCTACTACTACATAGACTCCCTGGCTGTTAATTAGAGCGCACCACTGCACTGGGTTTAGAGCATGAGCATATGTGTGTGCGTGTCTATCTGTAGGGGGTCTGGCTCGGTATTCCAGACAGGTCTTTATAAATGCTGCAAAAGATGGCAGCGTGGGTGGACCGGGGACTGAATAATTACACAGAAGTTTAAGAAACAGGCAAACAAACACATACGATGGCATGCTTTTAGTTTAGGCAAAGCGAAACAGAAGAAAGCAAAATCTCTGAAGTCAATAATAACTTTGACAAAAAATCTATTCAAATAATTGCAGTAAAAACACATTTTTTATTGGGAGGTGTTGTGAAGATTAATTGAAAATTAACTTTGTAAGGAAACTTAAAAAACTAATTAAATGGATAAGGTCATTACTTTAAATTTTAGCTGAGAATTGATATTCCAAACAGAATTAAACAGATTGTGCTCAAATTTGAAATAAAAATATATCAACTTTATAGAATAATTATCATTTTAAAATAATTGTTTTGAAAAATCAATTATTTTAAGAGAATTAAAAAAAAATAATCTGACTATTGCCTTGCTTTGGAAAACAAGCTGACAAATTAGATTGCCTCAAACAAAGAAAAGAGGTACCGTATTTTCCGGACTATAAGTCGCTCCGAAGTATAAGTCGCACCAGTCATAAAATGCATAATAAAGAAGAGAAATCCATATATAAGTCGCACCGGAGTATAAGTCGCATTTTTGAGGGAAATTTATTTGATAAAATCCAACACCAAGA
>CAEGAG010050852.1:0-54317 GCA_903067065.1 Brachyrhaphis terrabensis
TCACGACCGTCCATACCCAAACCTACGCCCATGGTATTACTCACTCTCAGTCATTCCTTGCTGGTTTCTCCTGTTTATTCACATTACGTCTTTGTTTCTTCCTGGTTTCCTAGTTCCCCATTGTTGTTTTATCCTGACTTGTTTCAGTGTTCCTGGTTTTGTAAGCTTTCCGTTTTATTATTAAAGAAAATTCAACATGATCCTTAATCCCAGTTCCTGCCTGCATTTTGGTCTATCCACAAACTCACTGTCCATGACAACAGGAAGCAATCATTTATCAATAGCCAAAATGCCGGACTTCCTGTACAAAGCAAAAAAGCAAAGCGTTATACAAGGGGTTGGTTTTTACTAGGCTACCGCTAACGATGCCAATACTTCATTCTTGAAAACTAAGAGAATTGCCCTGTACAGTAGTTCTTAAATAAAAGTCATATATTGATGCTAATGGGGGTTGTATATAGGACTGCAACTGTCTACGTAGGAACCTCACTGTCAGAACAGGCCTTTGTAAATCCCATTGCAGTTGTATCAGACACAAGCAAATAAATACATCTGCTGTTATAGTGATTATTGAATAATATTTCTTGAACCTCTTGGGAAATTATAGCTTGGATATGTTGTATCATTTAATGTTTCTGTGTTTTCATTGATGGTAGGAATGTTTTAGAGCTTGCTCTATTGTATGGTCTTGCCAAGTTTGCTGATTCACACATGCGTGAATAATGCTCATGGTCACACACTATATTAAGGGTAAATAAAAAAAACTGAAATGTCTCTCAAATTTACTTTATTAGGATGATTTTAGAAACAGAGTCTCTGGGAAGAACAACAACATAAAAAATGAATTACCAACGTTCATTCTCAACAAATTAAACCACTTAAAACGGCCCACATGAGCACAAAGATAACACTGCAGGGTTAACAAGTGGATGAGCTGACATCCTGTCTATTTTCACTGTTGTGACAGATACAAGGGTTGCTTTAACCCAGGCAGTTTGCACATTCCCTATCCTATCATATCAAAACGTATGTCAATATTGCAAATAAGGGAGGAACCGTATATTGATAACAGTGTGCTGAATATTCATCTGGAATGTATTAAGTGGTGAGACGTCCTGTCTTCAGAACTGATAACCCCACTACACGGTCTGAAGATAATACCATGAATACAATACAATGTCAACATGTCAGTCCACAGATGTGTTATGTTTTTGGTTCACAGAGGACTTAGAGGACACAGGTCAAGCAGGGTGAAATTGCAATGTGACCAGTATGTGATGTGACACGCATTGTCTCAAATGACTGGAATAAAGTCAAATGTTTTGAAATGCAAAGAGATGCATCTTGTGCCCTGTTTAAATTGTCTCAAGAAACACACTAGGTTATGGAATGATTCAAAAAAAGGCTATCATATAACACATACAAAAACAAAAAAATTACATATGAATATTATATGCAAGTTAATCTCACCATATTGCACAAATTCTCAAGTGGCAATTTGTACTGGCCCTCTTTGTTTCTGTCTCAAAACAAATGCACATATGTATAAAGGAGAGAAATATGCTACACATATCCCAAAACTGGTTTGGAACAGGTCTGAGAATGAAGCTGAACAAGAATAAATAAAACAGGATATTTTTAGAGCCAATATAATACAGTTTGGACATGAGCTGTTCATTTTGACCACAAACTAATATGTATTGAACATATACCTATTTAGATTAGAAATAGGTAAAAATATGGTTTGTTTGTTTTTTACAGTTTCAAATGCCGTTAGAGCAGTTAAAAGAACTAATAAAATATGTCAATGCGTATTGAGGGATGTAGAAATGCTAATATTAATTATGCTATAGAGTCTGAATGGTCTGTATTCAGAGCTGACTTAAATAAGAGATTAAAAGATACATTCAACCATTTATATGAAAAATATATGTATATATTTATGAGTCAATCAAATTTAGAGAAGCAAATTTTTGTGATTATAAATTAATTGTAAATGTCTTGTATAGCGCTTTATCAAGTCCAGAGGACCCCAAAGCTCTTCCCACTACATTCAGTCATTCACCCATTCACCATGAATGTGTGAATATTAGTTTTTATAACATACAATATAATTCCGCTCTTATGTGTCATTGTACAATAACTATTACAACAAGGACGACCTTTGAAACTAAATGCCATTAGTAAATGTGAATACTGAGTCTTTCAAAGGGTTGAACAGCCTTTTGATAGAGGCAAAATAAGTCTAAATGAATAGCAGGTCAAGGTATAATTGTTATCAAGGTTGTTTCAGTTTTCAAAGCAAACTTTGAATGAAGAATGACTCATAAATGTCCTGTTAAGTCCAACAAAAATCTTTTTAACTCAATAATGCCTACAAAACAGAAAGGACAATTGAGAATGGCTATATTCTGAAGAAAGGAAAACCAATACAAGGAAAGAGGGTATAATAATGATCAAATCTTGGTTTTTAACTGTGTACAACAAAAAGAAATCTACAAGGTAATAAAAATCATAATACAAGACTTGAATTCATCATACAAAGGTCTGTTCCACAGACCTAAAACATGCACAGAAGGTTGGTAAGTACTGGTGAATAACTGGTGTTACTGGTGACAATGGGTATTGTGCAAATGAAAACTACTGAAATTTAACCTCAACTCTATTTGGGGGTCGGGGGAACTCCACCTGGAAGACAGAGCTGGATGAGTGTTAAATAGTAACAAGCAACAGTGTGATGCCTGGAAATCGAAATGTAGTAACTTGGTGAATCTCTACAAACACTACTCAGCTCTGAATACAGGAATACATATTGAAAAATGGTACTCAGCAATAAAATAGCAAGTAAGTAAAAAATCCATGTTAGTCTACATTAAATGTCTTCTTTCACCATTTAGTTTTGCTAATTTATTACTAAATGTAGTTCAAATCTAATCTGAAATGAGTGCTGCGGAAAAACAATATGATGACACTTATTTATCCACTGGATAACAAGACAATGGCATCATAAGTTTATTTTGTGAGCTACAAATGGCCCATAGGGCCACTTTAGGGTTTTAATATGGTAGCAAGAAATGACAGTAAATTAAAAGGAAAAAAAAAACAATAACTTCACTACAGAAACCTAGTTTTAAGTTTTACCTTAGCTCCAGATTTCTACTCAATAAGAGGTAGCAATAAAACCATGATCCATGGACTACAAATTAGTCTAACATCATACAAGGAAGTATTCCTGTGTCTATTTGGAAATGCCAATACGCAGAACGTCAGATCCCTTGATGTTGTTGATGAATTTCTCTGGACTGACCTAGCACACAACCTGTCATATTTTTGCTTCTTAAATGTTCGCAAAACATCTTTTCATCTGTTTTTCAAAGCTTGTCTTTGGACCGGTTTGTCTCCTGAATAACTATTATTGTGCTCCCATCACACGCGCACAATTCATTGGAAAGAATGTTGTGAATTTCCTGTTAGCTCTTGGGGGGATATGGTTTGTTTTTCCTGTTGCTGGGAGCCAATTCTTTTTTTTTTTTTTTTCCTTTTTGGCCTCTGTAACATCCTGGCTGAGGAATTTGAATTTACAGAGCGGCTACAAAGGAAAGCATTAAAAACTAATATCAAAACTTTGGTTACTCATCATTCATCCTTTCTCCACATCTAACTACAGACTCCCAGATCAAACCCATTTTAGACATGGTATGTCAAATACCATCAGTTGTGATTTTTAAACAACAATTTAAACAGAGCAGGGTATAAAGAAATACTTTTTTTAAGGACTGATGCAACAAAAAGATTGAAACCCATCAAGATGACACAGAAGGGATGGTGGCCTGCTAGTACAACCTATGATGCTCTTATGCCATGCTGCTGGTTGGTGTGCTTTGAGTGCTTCCGATGCTAGCATTCGCGCTGCTATTCTCGGAGGGTGATGGGTTGGAAGAAACAGGTTGTCGCTTTGCTCTTGAACAGGGACATCCTTAAAAAAGAAAGGCAGATGCTGATTAGAACCTGAGCACAATAATAAAAGAAAACGAAAATCATGAAGAACAGTTATACTTCTTACCAGGAAAACTGGCAGCAGTTGACCTCATGTCAAGTCCAACTGGGTACCCTGAGTTTAATTCAATGAGACCACATTAAGTCTAGACATATTCGGTTGGGTCTATTGACAAGTTGAAACACAATATCCAAAGAAAACAAATATGGAGGACAGCAGTGAACCTCTACCCTCATGGCAAAGGATAAAAAGTTTACAAATATTACAACAAATAAATACCTATGGGATGATACAAGTAATTAATCTTTATTCTTTATAGGAAATATGCAGCCCAGACTTTAAAAAGCCAATGATTTTTGTACATCAGAGGTGTTCAGTGAGTTTTTTCCAGAGATGAGGAACACAGAAACTAAATTATGTTTCACTTGTTTAGTTCTGTTCAGGGAACATGTAGTAAAACACAGGTCTATGACAGCTGGGCGATCTGCATAGTTCAAACCTAATAGGTAACCCTGAAACACATTTAGGGTTAAAACCATTCCATCTCTTAGATTTAAAAATCAAACATTTTGCACACGGGAACTTAATAAATTAATGTAAGGTTTGGTGTAAAATTACTTATTTTTGTGGCATTATATTGGACTCTGGCAGGAGCATTTTATAAAAGCAGCAGCTAGTTGATGCTTTTCTTTTCAGATAATGGTAAAGATTTTTACAATAATCAAAAATGCTGCAAATAAAAGCATGCACATGTTTTTCTTTACCCTGTTTCAAATTAAAACTATTTGGGTAATCATTTTTTTAAAATGGTGGCAAAATGATACAGTATTAGACCATTTGTGGATGTTAAAATGTAGGTGTTAAATGTGGCAAACAGTTATCTGAGCTAGTGAGAATATGTTGAATAAACGTGACCCAGGTTTATGTGATCTATTTTACACAGTTTATAATTAGCATAGGATATAAAACAGAACATGCATTTACCTGTTTTAATCTTGATAAACCACAATGCTCCAATAAGTAACACTCCAATCAGGAACCCTCCAAAAGCAATTCCAAGAACACCTGACAGGCCAAAATCAAAGCATGGCTGATCTGAAAGTCCACAAAGCAAAAAAAAAAAAAAAAAAACAGAAAAAGAAAAAGAAACAGCGCAATAAACCTTTAATTAAAGAACATCAATTGAATATGATCAAATTGTGTTGTACTAAATGTAAAGCTACGCAATGTGAGAGGATTAGTTTACAATTATATCATGCCTTGTGGTATGAAACGGATCACTCAGAGTGTAATGCTGAATCTTTCAGTTCTTCCCTTTTTGTTTGAAATTACAACCAAATCCACCTGGTTTGGTTGTAGGTTTTTGTATCTTTTTACATTTGGAAACAACTGGCCAGCAGTTACCAATTTTGCTGGCCAGTATATTTGACATAGTTAATTATAGCTCTGTTGGCATTTTTATGTCATCGTCCGCCTAAATTTTATTGCACATATGAAGAAATGGTGGTCATTGCAGTTCAAATTTTAAAATGGATTTTAAAAATAATTGTATTTCAATGAGGTTATAATTAGACATTAGTAGAGGCATATTAGGAAGTATAAACATAGTTTGTCTTTGTTCCATTTAAGGTCAGTTCATTATTAGAAATAGGTATGCCCCAATACCACTTCTAAAAAGATTGATTTATGGTGTAAAGGCAAAGGCTCTCCACCAAAATAGAAAACATATGTATATATTAAAATCTATAAAGTGATATCTATGCAAAGTAGTTATTTTTTAGGTCCAAGTTGTACACTGTGAAAAACTAGGAAAGCATAGCATATAGTTACTGCAAATTGCTCAGGTCTCTGAATATAGTCTTTGCACTAGAAAGCCATTCTCACTTTATACCTGTTTTATTATGATAAAACCCTGACTATATTTTCTTGAGAAGAACATCAATTTTGCCCTTCCATCAAATATTTTTCAACCCTATCACCTCTATAAATGAATAATGAATTAAGGGCTTTCATTTTCGTGTACTAAAAAAAAAAAGTTCTCGGATGTTCCTGAAACATTTTGTATTAGTGTCTATTTCTTTTCATCAATTTTAACACTGAGAGGTTGTGTTTCACATGTTTGCCTGTCTGACTGAGAGGAATCGATTTTAAAATTCAAATTTGCAATAGCACCATGTAAGCTGTCAGAAATCTCCACCAAAGCAGAGACACAATGCTTGTACTGAATCGCACAACAACAGAGACAGTGTGCGACCAGATGCTTTTTTTTTTCTCTCTACTTGGCTTGCTACCTGTAAAGATTTCTAAGAAACTAATCATCACCTGCACATGAGTTTCTCTCACCTGCCTCTGCAGTCTCCTGTTTCCTGCTGAAACAAACTAAGTTAAGTTTTGTAATAGGATTCATAACTCAGCTCATCTGTTGTTTAATTTAACTTAAAGGGGCACACACGGGACAGAAAAAGCTGTTTTTGTTGAAACATAAACAATAGGTGAATTTAAACTGAAGTACTGAGGAAAGTATGATGGAGTGAGATGATGGAATCGCTTGTTTCTATTAGCAGAAAATCTTAAGGTAAACATAAAAGCACTCTGAAGCATCTGATATATACACTATGTTGATTATTTAACATTAGTGTATTAATCGCAAAGCGTAAAGCTGCTTCTGTTCAAACAAAAACACTAATAGTCAACCTTAAATTACTCCCAGGGCACTGAAACAGTGACATCTGGTGGCCTTAAATAGCAACTGCATTCCAACCTCGTTTGTTGATTTTAAATTACAAAGGAACATTCCTTGTCTCTGAATTGGGAAGAAACATCACAGAATCTTGAGACGGCCTTCCTCAGAGACTTGTTTTCTCCAATCACTGGCAGTGTTAGTTTGTATAAGTGAGCCTTTGACAGCAAAGCTGAATAAACAGTTGCAGGAAACAGAAGCTGCAGTGCAGGTGGGGAGGTATGGAGGGACATCAGGCCTGCGCCATGACTCCCTGCCCCTGGTATGAAAACTAGCAAACAGGAAGGATTACTGAATGGAGCAGTCACTGCTGCTTGATAAAGACTTGGAAAACAATGACGCCTGCTAGTTATGCTTATTTATAGTAATTATTTTATCTCTGTCATAATAAACTGAACTCCATGAAAAGGTTTGTCAGACTTGCGAAATTTGAAGAAAAAGTTTTTTGTTTCTTCACAATTTTGACACCTTCAGTGACATGTAGTAACCAAATTAATCGATTTCATCTGAATTCTGCAGCCAAACTCGGATAAGTGTGAAGAGAATGGTGGCACATGTGGCTTGCATTTAAAAGACAGTGTTGTTACTAAGTTCATTCTGAAATATGGGCCTGTGTGAAAGTACACGCTCACACAATTCTGAGAGCTTCTGTTAGGATATCTTTTTTTTTATTTAACAAGGTGCGTAAAATGTGTGAAGAGAGCTAATGACTAAAGGAACAAGTGAACCAACAAATTAATTTAGAAAATTGATTTGCAGAATTGCTTTTTCAAGGAAAACTTTATGAATTATAACAAAACAGAAGAATTAGAAAAAGAAAAAAAAAGATTGACTACACCATCTGGAATGTTATTTACAATGACTCATATTGCTGATAAATAGAGAGTGCTATATTACTGAACTGCTACAAAATTGAAGCTAAATAGCATGGCATTCATTTTCTTAATATATTTTAGTCACAGATTTTGCTTCTCTCATTTTGAGAGAAACACATCCTTCTTTGAGACAAAAATGTTCATCAGTCTTTCAATGGCTCAAAGCTCACCAATGTGTCTGGACATCAGAATAGTCTGACTTTTTGGAAGCACAAAAGATTTTAGCCACCCCCACCCCCTGCCACTCTTTCCCCTGAAGGCTGTTACGTGTGACTGTGGCCACAAGGTCAGCCTGCAGACCTTCCTAAAGGACAAGGCCCTGCCCTACAGCCGCTCACTGGCTTTATTGAATATCCTGTGTTCGCTGCTATGACAATCGCCCAGGCAGCATTGTGTGCATGCTATAAGCAATTATAGGAAAAAAAACTTCAGCACATAGTATTACTCAATTACTAATTGACTGACTGACTGACTAGCAGTTTAGTCCAGGGGACATGAAAGGTAAATTAAATGTTATTATTATTTGTGTAGGAGTTTGACAAGTTTGTTACTATAAAACAAACAACTATGAAACATTTTTTCAGAAAATTAATGAAAATCAAGGTAATTTAAAAAACAAATAAATAATAATAATAATAAATATCTTCTCTCACCCTGTGGTTGGCATGACTGCATAACCTCCAGATTCTCCTCTGCTGTCCTCACTTTATCCTCACAGATCTGTGGGTACTAAAAAATAAATAAATAAATAATAATAAAAACAAATTCCCTTTTTCAGGAAATGAGCTGAGAAACTCTTTCAGCAAATGTGACTGGACAGTATTTTATACTACTTGGACAATCACCATACACAAAGTAGGGATAATAATATACCAACAAAGTACAACATTTTGCATTGAGCACATCAATAATACAATGCCATTGCTATAATGCTGCTTTTCACTTGCAAAGTTGAAAACCAAAAAGATCCACAAAGGCAAAGCAGAATACTGAAGGAGTGAACAAAAAATAAGGGCAAAGCAAATAAAAGGAGAATCCACCAGGGATTTCCACAGGTACCACGCTTCAGGCAAAGCTTGTGAAATATTTCCCTCAAAGTATGAAAAAATAATCATTTATGATTATGGTAATATTTTCAATAATTTCTCAGACCCTAAAAAAGATTATTCATAACACTTTATATGTAAATACCTCTAAGCTGAAATTGAGATATTCATGTATAATATGCAGAATGTTTTGTGCCTCTGCTTTCACCTGAAAATATATGTTGTCTTGTCAAAAAGCCGTTGTGAAATACCCACCTCACTCTGATGTGACTGGTCAGAGGAACATAGCTTGACAGAGCATCGTAGAACCCATGTGCTGGATGTCCCCTCTGGCATCTGATCTAAGGAGAAGCTGAGTCGAGCACTGTTGTGACAGGGGTCTACAGTGCAGGACTCTAAGAAGATCGGGAGCTCTTTCTCTGCAGAGGATGAGGCCTTCGGCCTTATGCTGCAGCCAATCACCTTGAGGGCCATTTCCATGTCACCTATAGTATATGTAGATATCTATAAGGAACAAAGAAGATATTAAATAAACTGCAGGGAAGCAACACAACTTTAAATAAAATGTAAGCAAGAGTTGCTTTTAGCAATCTACAGCGCTTAGAAATTTTGTTTTGTGATTTCCTGGATGAGTCGTCTAAGTACTCTTAAAGTAGTTTTGGTACCCTTACCCTCCTGATTAAATTTACTTCTGTTCCATGTTTTCCATTTGCACCGATGGGAAGAATGGCATTAAAACAAATGCCGTTATTAATGACTACTTTTTTTTAGTAATGAGTAAGCTAACAAATTACTTTTTCCATCGTAACAATGATCTTTCCTTTACATAAAAATGTGGCAGATTACTTTAAGTCAGCACAGAGAAGGTGAAAGCACTAGACAAAAACCTAAAGGGAAGAAGAATGTGATACTGATTGGCTGAGGAAGAGTAAAGTAGACGTAAATTAATCATAATATCACATGGTTCAACAAAAATAGTCCACAAGAATGACGACGTGGCTGCTAGCAGACGCAGACTAAACCCATGTGAAACTAAAATAAGCCTGGCATATAAAGCAGATGGAGTGACCCTGTCTAAGCAGAGTGAAGCTTTGTTTCACTTATACAATGTAGCCACAACAATAGTGTACAAAGTTTTCTCTTTAGACTATTGCTGAGAGTTTAGTTATTGATTCTGTTTTGTGAGAAACATTAGAACATATATTTTAAAGTCCTAGTAAAGCCCAGGGAAAAGGCACTGAAACCCCTTCCACGTTGATAGATGTTAATAGATGTTGATGACTGTTTCTCATTTGTTATTTCTTGATTATGCAAGTCTAACAATAATCCATCTTGAAGAAGAAGTTTATTTACCGGTAATAAATTATTTGATAATGGGGGCAATGGCTATTTCACATTGTGCATCAATATTTGAAAACTGCATTTTTTTTTTGTTTGATACTAACATTTTGTTCAATGATCTGAAACATAAAAGATTTAAAAGAACCAAAAACAGATAAAATATATAAGTTACATTAACAAAAAATACGGGAGATCAATACATTTTGACAATGATACATGATTGGTCAAATTTTATATGGTCAATCGCTCAGTGGTTACAAAGTAGCAACCTGTTGTGACATTTTAGGAATGATATTCAACCGACGGTTGCACTGTAAAAAAATAATAATAAAAAAAACATCTCTAATTTATGGTAAAATACCAGCAGCTGTTTTATCATAAACATAAGGTAAAATTCTGGCAACCACAGAATTTTAGCGCATAAATACGGATTTTACCACCACAGCTGCTGGTATTTAACCGTAAATTAGAAACTTTTTTTTTTTCCTTCTTCTTTTTTTTTTCTTAACAGTGTCATGTTTGCTGCTTTTCATTCACTGTCATAACTGACAGTGAATGAAAAGCACTGTCAGTTTACCAAACCTGATGTTTGGTAAACTGACCAATGTTTGTAAACATCAGGTTTAACACCTTGATGATCTCTGCAATTTCAATTAATGTGTGAGTGTATTTGTAAAACAAAACTGTTATTAAAATAGAAAAATAACACATGGCATGAGTGGGAAAATGTGGCTTGTAAAATAATGTGATTTGGGTAGTCAGAAAAATTGTAAACAAAAATCCTTACCAGTGCGTAGATTCTCTTGTTAGTCTGCAATGTGGTTAGAGGGTCTAAGGGAAAGCGATAATCTGGGGAGGTGTACAGATGGATGTTCAGAAGCATTTGATTCGGGGCATCAGTTGTTTTGGGAATCATACTTTTTACCATTTCTTCTCTGACTGAAGGAAATCTCTCTAAAAATAAAACAAAAGCAACATTTACAATGTCTATCAATAGTGCAACACTGGCTTCCCAGCTTTGTGCATCTACCTTCTGTATTTCTTTACAGCTTATTTTTCTCTGATAAGAAAGAAAACTAAAAGTCATACCTGGTAAATTGTGTTGTTTTTCAATCACAAGAGAAATGGTTGATGCATCCAGTGTTATTTCACTGTAGCTGGTGAAATAACTGACTTTAAAATATTCCAAAGCCATTTTCTGTACAACCTCTGCTTTGTCACCTCTCACTGTACCATTATATTTAGGTAGTGTAACTGTTTTTCGGAAAGCTTGTATCTGGACGTCGTTGTTAGACTATAGGAAAAGAAGACAATAAAAATAAATTCTTAATAATACATTACAACAAGTACTTGACAAGTGCCGAATAATAAAAGGAACTCCAGAAAGCCTAGAAATTGTTCACTAATACAATCAACTTACAGAAATTTGTTTTAGAATAAATTCCATTATACTGACATTTTCTAAAAGAATACACATAACATAGAAACTTACTCCAAGCTTCAAAAAGCCCGTGTTGAGGAAGGTCCATGTGGTGCCCTGAGGACCTCTCAGGAAGAAAGAAATGCCCTGAGTTTTAACAAGCAAGGATACGTTGCTGTCATGTGGAGAAAAAACAAAAGGATTATGAAAAAATATTTGGTAAAAATTGAGGAACATAGGATTCTGTTTCTTAAAAATATAAAGGTTACCGAACAGGAGAACTATCTGGAATGTTTATGACATGAATCTCCTCATGGTCTGGGTTTTGTGATTTCAGTGTACAAGACGTGATCTTATCTGGAACCATGTCAATCTTCATAAAGTGCTTTTCCGAGATGTCTTCATTGTTAAGTATACAATCCATAGGACCGGCTGAAGGTATGTTTGTAGGTTTAGTTCCTACAAACAAACAAATCACAGCTCATCATTGAACATTGAATAATACAGCATTACATTGGAAAGTTAAGTTTAAAACGTAGGCACTGTGCGAAGTAATGAGCAAGTCGAAGGTTACCACAAAGCAGTACACTAAATCTATTTAAACATGTTACAGAGGTTAAAGTAATTAAAGTAGCAGGTCTTAATGAAAGTGTTGTTCAGGTAAAAGGTTTCAGACAAAGTTGCTAAATTTGATTAGACACTTTACAACGTGGACAAGGAAAAAAAAACATGCTTAGTCTTATTTCCTTTGAACCCTTGTAAGATGTTCATACTTTGATTAACTTTGAAGAGGGGGTGTACTTTTCAATCCTCAATATCCCTTTGACTATGTAATATTTCTTTTCTGCTCTGCTGGCTGTTAATATTCTTTTTTTTTTGTTAAATCATATGGCATAGCATTAAAGTGTAATCTGTATAGTCTGTGTCTCCCTCTAAATGCTCTGGTTACATAGTGCATAGTGACTGCACGTTCCCCACTGATAACATTTAAATTTTTTTATCAATTATTTTCCACAGTATCTCTCTGACGACAGCACATTTGTAATAATAAACTCCGACACTTTGTCGGAGGTAAAGCGATTCAGTTCTTCCTGTTAAGGGGCGTTTCACTTTAGAACAAATTGCAATTGCTGATTGGACTGTTGCTGACAAACACACTGGATAGATCGACATGTGGCGTCATACAATTTTGAGGATCTCCTTAATCAAGTATTCATGTCGTCCATGAAGGAGACAAACTCTAAGGTCGCAGGAGGTTACATTAACAAACATTACTGAGGTGTTTAAGAATCAGTTTGGTGATTTTCCCTCGAGATGCTGACCACTTTACCTTTTTACCTGCGGAGTGACAGGCCCGAATTTCGGTGCCAGTCTGGATCTTTTGCTAGTGAATTGTCAGCAGCATTTCTTTATTTGGTTTTTGGCTGTGGGGTTTTTATATGTCCTATGATTATACAATTCATATGTATGCACTGGACAAATTTCTTGACAAGCCTCTACACTGGCAAGAAGAGCTCTTTGTAAACCCAAGCAAAGTTAAAAAAATTTTCTTACCTTGTGCTTCTATTAGTGTGATTTTTTCGGGATTTTTAACAGTAGTGAATGAAGTCACACCCTCAAATTTTTGCTCTGCCCATTTGATCAGATCCTCGTTTTGATGGGGGATTTCTTCTTTGTGGATATTGTTCTGATGTGGATTAAACACTGTAATTGTGGAATTATTTACCTGTAAAATACAAAACAAATACAGCATTTCATTAACTGCAAACACACAGGGGTTTCTTCTCATCATGTTCCCCTTTCTTCTCATCATGTTCCCCTGTCATTCTCCTCCACTCCTTTTTCTTATCCTTCACCAAACTCTCCCTCTATTCTCTGAGCGGGGCTATGAAAAAGAAATGTTTATTATGGTTAAGTGTCCACGAGCCGAGTTGCACAACCTCTTTGGAGCCAAGGTCTTTCCTTTGCTTCCTGAGTGGGGCCAGGAAATGGGACCTTTTTTAGCTTTGTGCGTCACCACAGTCGGCTGGAATCTGGCTCCATACAAGGTATAAATATATACATCCATCTCATTGACTAGACACTGCTGTTTCCTTGTCTGGATGAATGGGAAGTAAAGAAGTTTGCATGTTGGATTTCATGGATTAGAGAGCAGCAGCAGAAATGTTGTGTGGGTAGTGTCTAAATTGGACTTATGCTTCCAGAATGCTGAGAGCAGCAATGCTTTCCTAGCGTTACAAGTGTCTCAGTGCATTAAAAAATCTCTTTCAACTAAATAATAAAATTCTGAGTTGCTTCTGTTTTGTTCAAGGGTTTGAAATGCATAATGCATATTAGATCCTACCTCAACAACTACAGCCTCCTCAGTCTGTTATTCCACAGACGCTTGGAGAAGGGATTCAAAAGGCTAAAAATGTTTCTATCTCTTAGCCGGAAAATTGTTAGGAATTAAAAAGATGTTTAATGAAACACCTGTAATGTCACTGAGTTATCCTTTAAGTTACAATGACATGTCTATTTTCTAAATTTCTAGAAATCTTTATCCTGGCCTGTGGACGCGGGTTTGTGTGCATGCCTTTGCGACCCAAATTCAGAACAAATGTTGTAAGTCGAGTATGCCAGAGGGAGTTGTATCTCTTTCTACATAAATATTTGATTGATAAGATCAAAAATATTGTGGAAAGAAACTGCAAACATAAAAAAGCAGGAGATGAATTCACAACAGAAACAAGCAGATGGAGGAGTCGTCAAAACGACGACATGAAGAAAAAGGTAACCAGCCTAATGTCATGGAAATGTAATCACATTAGTGTCAGCTACATTCTACATGCTACCAGAGATTTTGAAAGCAATAGCCAAAAGCAGGACCGGTGTCTAATGGGAATGACAGAAACAACTGATCTTTTAATTATTTTGTATTAGTCATGAGTAATGTTTTGTACATGTTCGGTCCCACATGACAGGCGACATAAAAACTGATTTACTTATAACACACAAATGTAGGAGTCCAATCATATTTCCCATAAAGAATGAAATGAGAATAACTCACTTTGACAACCACTGAACTGTTACTTACAGAAAACACGACTGCTCACAAGACTTCGAAAAAAGCCACTATCCTATTGGCTTTTTAAGCAACCTTGAGTGTTAGCGATAGTCTCGGGAGGCCGAGAGGAGCTGTGACACTGAGACATGCTGTCAAGCTGTTGACGTACTTTCTCGGATGCTGAACAGATGTTTATTCTCTTACAATGCAATCTGCTGCAAAGCGCTATTATCCCCCAGTGATAGAGCTCATCTCACAACAACATCCTGCCGTCACAGGGAATGTTGTCCAGGCTCCTGACAGGACACGATAGAGGATGTGGTACCATGCTGCTGTCAGCATATCAGTAATTGTTGACACGCCTGCAAGTGTGTCATCACATTGATTGGACAGCTGTTATTCCACTTCATTTACACATGTGATGTCTTCAGTATGTCTGCACAATGTTCACAATACTAGGAAATACTTTCAAGACTGCAAGAGCTTCTGTAAACACACAAAGAGCGTATACCATTCTGAAAGCAAATGTGGCTTATTGTTAGTTTTTAACAGGCTGAAGAGATCATAAGCTATGTCTACTGAGTCTTGAGGAGTATTCAGGCTTTCTGTTAAAAAGGTGTTTTCCCTTCCACTCTCACCCCATGCATGCTTAGGACGAAGGATTGCAACAAATGTGAGCAAGTGTCCAACATTGGTATATACTCATCCAGGAGGAGTGAATGCTGTAAGTCAGTGACTCGATGAAATCTGCTGGGTTTCTGGAAATGGAAACCTTTCTAGCCGTTTAAATAAATAATAACCTGAACTTGGCAGGCTTGTTTGATAATTAGGATGAATTTGGAACCTATCTCTCTGTATGATTTGAAGAAATTTCCTTTTCAGTGTCTTGAGAAAACATGTGTTGTCTGCTGGCACTATATAAATAAACTGAACTAAAAATTACAGTATCTTCATTATAAGTTAAAATATATTTTAAAGCTGCAATAGGTAAAATATGTTTTTTTAAATATAATTGTTAAAATGGTGACTATGCCCCGGAAGTATAACATAAGATAGACAAACTGTGGATAAAATCAAGCTCCTCTCCCTTCTCCTAGTGGTTCTACTGGCAGAAATATACAGATCGGTCCGAAACAACCAGTCTGAGCCAGGAGGAATGTCTGAAGAGTGTCAATGATGCCTGTGTACTCGGTGCTCACATCCACCCCATTGCTCTCTGATTATCTGTCAAATCTGACAATTTAAGCAAAATTATAAAAACATTTTTATGCGTTACCTACTGCAGCTTTAATTATTTCTTTGTTTTAATTTGCTTAATTGTTTAACTTCTGTATAGCTTGTATAAAAATGTATATAGCTTAAATTTATATGTTGATGTAAGAAAAACAGGAAAACAGTGGTATGCTAATTTTCTTTCATGACTGTAAACATTTAAACATTCCCGTCATTATCAGACTAGAATACACCAGAAAAACCACTTTGCTTGTTTTGCAGTGTTATTTCACTTTTTACACCTACATCTGATCATTTTGGCAGCTCAATTCATGTACTTTTTTTTATTTTTGAATACGTGATCAGTGTATAAAAGTCTGAAACTACCTTTTACTGGTACATTAATTTTACAATCAATGCTATCATCCCCACTAGTTACTGGCTACTTGTTGGTTTTATAGTGTGAATAATAAAATCACTAAAACAAAACTGCTTCTCACAGAGCAAGCCATTGGGGAATATCCAGAGAAAATCAAAGTGGTCTCAGTCTTCCAAAAGACTCAGAGTACTGCACAGCTGTGTCATTTTTACTGTATGTAAAGCAGCTGGCACTAGACTTTAACACAGGAAAAAAACTCCCACAGTAATGAAATAAAAGACGTTTAATGCAGTATTAGTGCTTCAACAACAGCATAATATTTGCTAAAAAGACCCACATGATCTACAGTCCAAAGCAAAAGTATTCACACCCCTTTAATTTGTTAATTTAATGGTTTAGACCTATGTATATTCATGTGTTAGAATAGTCTAAAGAAGACTTACTCTGTCCAGTTAGATTTGTCAAACTATTTTGCAAAAAATAGTGCTAAATATTTCAATCTGTATATGTGCAAAGCTGGTGAAGACGTACGACCAATGACATTTGGCTGTAACTGCAGTGAAAAGGGGTCCCACAACATATTATAGGGACAGGATACAATTGCGTATCATACTTTTTAGTAAAAGTGTACCTCCACCTTCGAATATACACTGATTTGTGCTGGTTTTTGACATAAAACACAAATAGAATAAAGTGTGTGGTCGTAAAAAGCTTTGGTTAAAATAGATTTTTGAGAAACACAAATAAATCAACAGATATTACATGCTGAAATGTTTCCAAGAGAAATACAAACATGCCGTACATACAGAAAAACTCAGTGGTGCTACTCACATAAACTTTCACGCCTTCGCAGGGGTCGCAGTTAGCATAAGCCATTTTTGAGGATGAAATGATAAGGATCACTGGTTTTGAAATGTTCATGTGAAGACTGAAGAATGAAGTATCCTGGCAAGACAAAAATAGACAGTGACACATTTCAGTTCATTTGAGTTTTTATAATTGTAATATCAAGGCACACAGTTGCATATTTATTGTTAAAGTTATTAGAATTCAAATTCTGCTCAGCTTTAAATGTGTGTCTGTGTGTGTATTATTTTTTTCTTTTTGGTACATCAGAATTTGACTTTTTTTTTTTTTTTTTTTGTCTAACACCTCTCCCTCATTTGCAAACCTCCCGATCTGCCCTTAAATTACCAGACGTCAAGTTGACAGCCTCGAGGGGACATATTGTGCTTGCTACGGCAAGTTTAAAAATATCCCCCAACGGTAGTTTAATTCGGTAAAAGTTTGATTCCTTTCCTCTGCGACTATAAATCAGTGAGGGACGTGACAATCCCTCCTGGTTTTCGCAGCTGAGCTCTGAAATGTCACCACATGCTTCTCCGCTGAAAAAGCAGTGCCAGTCATATGAGAAGGGCTTATACTTGGTGGAGGCATGAAAGCTTTCTTTCCTGTCTGCTTTTGTATTGATGCAGACGTAAAATGAGGTAATGCAGCTTTGCTGTGTTATTACACCTCTGTGCTGTACAAAGGGGGAAAAGGTAATTATTTTCCTCGTTGTGCAATGAGCTGTAATTTTTTCTAATTTATGTAATGTGCAGCCAAAGTATTGGCACAACGCAAGCATTTGTAGAAAACTTCTATGTTTTCACTATGATTTCATATATTTCAACCAGTCCTCCCATATATGTCTAATCTCATCAGAATTGTACAGAATATAAAACCCCTTAACATAATTTACCACATAATGTAATGTCTCATCAGCTATATTTTATCCATTGTAACATAATGGTGATGTGATTTGCTAATCACCACTACCGTCACTCTATGAATCAGCCTTAATTACTATGCTCCACATGTGCGTGGGGTAAAGCTCGAACTGCTGAGTTTTATGGATGCAAATGGCGCTGAGTGGTGGCGGAATAACAAATTGGAGTTTAGCGATATATATTTCCAATCCAACTTAACACCAATAAATCCGAGTTCTAATTACTTTTACTTCTTTAAGAGCCAAAAGATAATTGGCTTTAGGAGAAGTGAAAGATTTGAGTTTTTATTTATTTTCTATTCATTTGTAATCAGTTCAACATTAAATCTCAGCTTGCTGAAAAAGGGGAAGTGTGAAAAACAAAATCCTTGAAAGCATCTCTTCAGAGTGATGTATTTTTTTTTTCAATAAAGAAGTTACTTTCATAAATTGAAATGTTTATTTTTGTCCACCTTTGATATATTTAAATACCTAAAGTTCCACTTTTTGAAAATATGTTTATTGCAAGACAAGGAGTGTTGTTCAGACAATCAACACACTGAAGACACAGCATGATTCCCTTCTATTGAATTTATTTACTCGCTGCCTGACATCGCCAGAACAGAAACTAAGACAATTGTTATGAACCCAAGCTGGAGCTACACAGATTTTTGGGCGCCTGCAGAGCAAATTAGGCCTAAGGAGACTGAAGTCAAATTGCCTGTGAGCCAGACACAGATGCATTTTGAAGGAGCTGTTTGCAAGCCGAGAGTTAACAGACGGAAGGAGGTGTTATCCTGCATGCATACAGACATACACTAACAGTATTTTGTGCATAGTGCGACTGGAGTAATGAGTGCATTTAATTAATGGTTTCAGTTTCCTCTGAGGGGAAAAAAAAGGCTGTGCATATGTCAGAGTTTTCTCCTGAATTTATGAACATCTTGGTCACTTATAAAAGCGGATTGTCTTCACTGTTTTCCCCTCAGACTGTCTAAAACCATTACGCAGCTCAAACTGGAAATGTAGATGCGTTGCATAAAAAAGGCACATGATTCTATGCAGTGGTTGATATGAAGTCAAACAAATTTTTTAGAATCATTATAAAATATATGATTGGCATAGTAGCAGTTAGAACAATGAGAAAGAGAAATTTGTTTTATGAAAAAAAAAGTATTGCTTTCTGTAAATGCCTTTAAACTAAAAGCAGAAGATGTCATGACAACATGTCCCTTTTTGAAAGAAGCCAATTCAAGAAATATTAATATGGAATCTCAAATTTCCAGGGAAATGAGATATAAATGCAACACTTCAGTAAAGTAACAAAATATGAATAAGAAATAAATTAACCAAAATATTTTACATTGTTTGAAAACATACTTTGACAGATTACTCCATAACATAGCTTGCTTATGGGGCACTGGAGCATAAAGCCTTAAAATATTTCCATGTGCCCACACCTACACATGTATAATGCATACGATGCAGCGTGAACATGGCCGAGAGTCAGAGGTAATCATGTTTTGGTAAGTCCTCCATCTACTGTGCAGAATATTTATTATAGCTAAAGATGACAGATAGATTGCCCTAAAGAGTTACTGAAAAGAAAAAAAACCTCAGTTGTTATTCAAACATGAGCCTGAACTAAAGAGTTGTGTGGTGCGGCATCTGCCAAGAAACACCTCTGAGGATTTACTTCAGTCATGTTACATCTGCATGCAGTAGGTGAATGAATGGCATTTCCTGCAGAGCCACTGCACCTCATACAGAGACACCTCAGTGATGTTTTCTTTAAATACTCCTTTCTAATGAGCTTCATTGTTTTACAGCCTGGTTTTGTGACTTTGTTCTTGAACTTTGACCCAGATCACTCACCTTTCGCTGTTTTTGTTCCTAAGCTTTCAGGATACAATTGTTTTTCTCTGAATCCTTTCTCTCTTTTTTTTTTCAAGGGCCTTTACTGATGCAGTTTCCAGTTATTCTTTTGGCTCTCTCTCCCCAAAGTTGTGTCGGCTCCATTGGTCTAGTCTCGGCCTGGTGCCAAGACACCAAGCCAGTGTGTGACATCAATGGGTCCAGCACACAGGCAGCACCTCCCAGCAAATTCTGCTGGCTTGTGCAGCCGCTTGATGCTCCTGCTATAATTCAGCAGTGTGGTCAAACTGTGATAGTCAAATGTCTCGGGTGGGTTGTAAATCAATAAGAAAATAAAAGGATGAGGAAGGAGGTGATAAGGAATTTTAAACGACAAAGAAAGGTGTAGTGAGAGTAAAGCTCCCTGCTGACTGTACATTTTTCGCCATTTTTTGTGTTTGCTGCATTTTCTTTTCTTTTTCAAAAGATTAGGTAAGAGTTTTCTGTAAAAACATCTTATGAGCATTTATTATATATTTCACTTGATAAATCATCCACTCCAAAGACAAATCCATTCCTCCACCCATCCATCCATCAAGGCCAAATGACCCCTCTAATTTCAAAGTCAAACCATTGCCCCTAAAATATATTTAATAAAATGAGATACTTCTTAGAGAAGAAGTAGTTAGCTGTTGCCAGTTCATTATACCTAAACAGATGGCATGGCAATATGTCACTGTAGTGCTGTTGAAAAAAAAAATCTGCCCCTTCACAGACTTAGGAGATTGAATGATAAACATCGGCTTAATCAGTTAATAAATTGTACAAGAACTGAAGAGGCAGAGTCGCCAATGTGTGCCAGAAAATCTTACTTCTGAAGAAGGATTTTGCTCAGTTACCTTTCAAAATGACTAAGATGGGGTTGGATTTACTCATAATGGGGAAATCATGGAAAAATCATGAGAAAAAAATACAATAGCTCTCTATTGTGTCCTCTGCATTACTAGGACTTATTCGTTGTTGAAACTTGTTAAGCCCCACACTAAAATTAAGTATTCTAAGATGTCACTTTTTTCCAGAAATGTTTTAAATGTGTTTTATCATTGGGTCCCATTTTCCATTGACTTAAAACAAAAGCAAAGACCCATTTGCAACATGTTGAAACTAAATTGGGAAATAAACCTTGTATGAACCTATCATTCATGCTTACAGCCAAAGTAGTTACTGTAAAATGCAATGCCCAGCTTACCACACTGATTATAAACTGCAGCTCTTTTCTAGTTAAGAAATAATCTTTCAGGTTTTCCAAGAAGCATCTGAGGGAAAGATCCCTGCAATGTTTTAACAGATAAAATGGATTAATGAGATTACACAGTGTTGCACCATCATAGGCAGAATGAAGAGAGCTGCTTCAATCCATGTGAGAAAACTGAACATAAATCCTGAAAAACTGAACTAAAAATACCAAACAGCAGTTTAACAAAGGTTAAATGGAAGTCCCATATATAGTACAAACAACTCGCTGATAAAGGAATGAATAATGTGAGCTGACCGACAGCACCGGGCAGTGAAAAATGTGCTCTAGCAGAGCAATAACTGCACATAGATTAAAAGTTTTCTGAAGTAAGTTCTCAATGTCATTCTTTAAAGAATTGCTTAAAAATTAAATTGCCTCAGTGTGCCGTCAACACTTATTTTGTGTGTTTTTACTTTAGCAGGGAAATCTCTGTAAAATAAAAAAAAAGAAAATGCAGCCAAATTAAGTCAACTATCAGTTAAAAAGGCCAGAAAAACCCTGGCGTATTGGGAAAATCTGTAGTCATTTCTAGTGTCTGAAAAATGTCTCCACTATCTGTCTGACAGCGCTGGATATGGAGAGAAAGTGTGTGTGTTATATTTTATGATGTCAGGGCATAGTTTGTGGACTCATTTCAACATGAGGATTAGTTTGTGTGCAGCATATTGAGTCAAATTCACAGTCAAATGTGTTTGAACAAAAGCATGTTTCATTATAATTCAATATTTTTTTCATCTTACAGCCTTGATCTGCAGTTTAGCTGCAGCAGCTTCCCTATAAGCTCCTGTGTGAACATTATTAGCATTCATTTTATTCCTCCTGGGCAACATCAAACTGTCAGTGTTGAGTTTATCAGCTTATCACATCGCATGGCTCAGCTGCTCATTTTGAACTGGAATAAACCTCTGTACATAATACAGAGCCACAGATTTGACCAAGAGCAGACTAATTCAACAAAAGCTATCTTTGATAACATCTGAGCTCATTATGTTGTGACAGCGAGCCAAAATGCACCGAGTCAAGAAGCAGTTATTAACCTTATAGGTCACTGTGCATTTGTGAACAACAAAAGGCTTGTGTGTCTTTTCTTTATACATCAAAAGTCCAACAATTCTGTGACGGTGTCAAGAGGAATCTATGAAGTGTCATAAAAAATTGGAAAAAAGTTATGTGACCATAAATTTCAAAGCAACCTTGGTTTCCATGACACCTGAGGCACAGGCTTATTGCCTTCATCCCACGCTGCATTAATGCAATAATTCATGCAAAATGAGGACAAACTAAATACAGAAAGCATATTCTGTGTTCTACATGGAAATAAATACCTTTCCAACAAGTTTGTATTAAAAATTATTTTTCTATGCCCTGACAAGTGACACGACGCCGGCCACGCCCCCTTACGGAAGTAGAACTGCCCTCTGACAAGCCAACTGTCATTATGGCAGACTAACGGACCTCAATGTGCTTGTTACCCGAGATATTTTTTCAGTCTTTTTTGTCTTATAAACCAACGCTGAGGCAAAGACGGCAGGCAAGAAAATTCTCTAACTAGACCTACGTCAAGTCTAGAAGATTATTAGCGGGAAATGACGATAAAGCCCAAGAGGAAAAAATGAGGGACACAAAGTCTGGTTGGATGTGAGCATGAACGCTGTGGGACGCACTTTACACGTACAAAATGGGTGAGTAATGACTAAAATAATACCGGCTTGTGAAAAATCTGCCTTCAGGAAAATGCTTAGAAATAAACAGTAGTATGAAACGATGTTAAAATGCCAACATAGCAGTTAGCGCAGTCTGTTTTCATGCTGCCATAGAGCTACCGTTGGAATCTACACGCATAAAATCCAGCATAACTACCTTCACTTATTGATCTGGAAATGTTTAGATGTTTAGCCTTGTTGTTTTAATTTAACTGAATTGTGTTTATTTGATGCTTAGCTGTCAGCCGTGAGTCGTTAGCACGGAGCTATCAGTAAGTGTCGTTATGACAAAAACTGGGATGTTTACAACCGGTCACCTTCGTGGTGCTCACTAACATCAGTTTCATTCAACTGGAGGTGAGGTGGGCTGAAGTCCATGATCCATTTCTTATTCCAGAATCCTTTTTGGTTTTGGAAATGTAATAAATTGTATTCCGCCCTCTAAATATTCTGGGTAACGGCTGTCGGGAATGCATATTACCCACTTATTGCAGGTGTTTTCTATGATAGGTACTGTTAGAATTGTCGGAGTATTGTACTTGGTACGCTGATTGGTCAGCTGACAAGTGCCCTGGATTGATTGGGGGAGGATTGCTCTACGTCAGCATGGGGGCGGAGCCAGCATCATGTCTTTTTTTTAGCCAGCGTCCAATACGCTGAAGTTTGAGACTGTGTTCTAAGCTAAAATCAAATTTATGATCTTAATCAAAATTAAAATAAATACACTTAGACTAAGGTTGAAATATATGCGCTGTGTGTAATGGACCTAATTAATATCTGAGTTTAGCTTTTTTTATTGAATAACAGAAATGGATTACAGTTTAAGGAGACATCTCAATATGACAACATAGAGACATATTGAAATGTCCCTATATTAATGTGTCTTGAATATCATGTTATATGCAACAAAACTTACTGATAAACCTTTGTGCTTAGTGTACTTGGGGTACTCTTTAAAAAAAGAATTGTAAAGGATGTGAAACGTATTCCCAATATGTCCATTTATTTGAGGCTGCCAAGGATATAAACAAACTTCAAGTGTGCTGTATTTCTATGTATTTTAATAATGAAATGGAAAAAGCTGAAACCACTTACACCAAGGTTTATTGAGAGAATGAGGGGAAAAGGGAGTGGGTATTACGGCATATGTGTCTCCATGCTGGAACAATGTGGAAGTGGGTCATTACTGATGCTGGTTTTAATACACATAGTTCTTATTTTGCGGTTGCACTTAGTGAAACAGTGGACAACACTGTTGCCATGTAGCAAGAAGGTTCTTGATTTGTATTCCAGCCTGAGCTTTTTTCTCTTCTATGGGTTTGCATGTTTGCATAGCTTCTCTCAGGGTATCCCTGCATCCTTTCTAAAGCTTGACTTTTACATCTATTGTTCTCACTAAACCTCTTTCATGTGGGCATGGTTGACAATCTGACCAATGACCGACTAGCAAAAAAAAAGTTTGCATATACTCTTATTCTGACACTCTCCATAGCTCAGCTTGTACAAGCCGACTACAGGCAAATCTTTCATAGATCTCACTTACAAAAATTAAGTTCGTCTGACACACACACTACTTTTTTACGATGGAAAAAAAAAAGTTTCAGTTGAATATTTGGAATTTTAACATTAAATAACATTTTTTTCTTTTTATTTAGTTTTTACTTTGCTGTTTGATGAAAACATCCAACTGCCAGAACACAAATCGGCTAAAGCTGCAGCAACTATAGATTTAATTTTTATGAAGTAAGGTTTCAGTATAGCAATAATAATCTTGTATTCACCTGCTGACTGAATTTTAAATCTATTTCACAGACCTTTCTGCCAAAAATACTGCAATGGTGTATTTGCATTCTTCTCACGGTAGCATAATGGCTGACATGTTTGGATTTGCTCATATGTAATCTCAGTTTTGCACAACTCAGACAGTCTTACCTTGGTCCACATAAGGTTGAGGATGTGGACCTCCGCTTTGTCTCCTCTGACAAAATCGGTCCAACAGCCCATCAGCATCTCTCTCACGTAGATCGCCTGTTGTTGTTGCGGTCCACATGTCTGAATTGATGCTGAAAGAAATCAAATGTAAATGATCATGCAGTGTCAGCAGTATTTTTTTTTTTTTCTTTTTTGTCTCCCGCATAAGCATAGAACTCATTGTATTCTCTTGTCAAGATTTTCACTCCATCTACAACAGTGCTGTCACATTTTGGCATACCGACTGAATGAAAACCCGTGTGCATGAAAGCCAGAAAGCTATCATTTAACAGATAGATCAGCCCCTCTGTATTACAGATCCCCTGCCTGGAAAGAGCTAAAATTGTTATTAATCATCCTGAAAGCTTTTCCCTGGTTTCAGCGTATGGATGTTAAATGTGTGGGTAGGACTACATTGTTTAAAAACATATCAGCCGCTCCACGTTTATCAGACACGTCAGGACTCTGAGCCGCAGTCATCCATCAAGACTGCTCACTTGGCTCACTGCTACGAGGCTGCTGTTTAACCTGAGGATCCATGTCTCTGGAGGCTGAATTAATCGGGCCGAGGCTGTGCGGTCATGGGTGAGGTTGGTTATAAATGCTTGCTGTTTGACCTGGGCGATGTGTGTGTGTATTCTATTGTGTTAAATTGGGGTGAGTGTGTGAGTGTGCTCCAACCTGTCTGAGGTTGTCAGGGACAAAATCTCCAGCAAACTATTTTTCTTTTCAGAGTTTGGTGTAAAAGAACAAAGTCATTTTTTATTTTTTTTATCCAAATGAATCAACTCTACAGTGCTGCCTTGTCCTGCTTCTATTGCTAACCAGAGATTGTAGGAATAGTATTAAGAGAGTCACAGACATAAAAATCTGAAATGTGTGATACATTTTCATGTCACCTCCTTTACTCTAAAGAACCTAAATCAAAAACAGTACAACAAGGTGTCTTTAGAAGTTACATATTTAATAACTAGAGATCACTTACATGCAAAGAAAGCCACAAAGGAATACCCAAGCCCTGAACAGAGCTTAGTTTAATCCATCATCCAAAAACAGATCAGAGAATAAGAAACAACTGGAAATTTACCAAGACATGAATTTCTACCAAAGAGAAAAAGAAAAGCAAATATTTGGACGAAGATTCTCTGTTGAGAGGAGGAATAATTTTTTTTTTGGCTCATCTGGAAAATGTCATCTGTGAGGTAAAACTTCAAATTATTTGAACACAGCGTCCCCATTCTGGCAGAATCCGGCTGTTGGAATGCTTTTCTACAGCAGGGGATATGAAGATGGATGGGGCTACATGAAGGCAGTTTTAGAAAGATCTATGGTAAAAGGTATAAATCAAAAACAAAACAAAAAATATAAACTATAGATGGCAAAAATTTTAGTCTTTGAATGTGAAAAGCTGGGTTGTGTATGAGCCCAAACGCCATGCAGCTATAATTGCACCCAAGGGGGTTGAAATGTGATATTTGACACTGATGTATGCCATTTTCTTTTTTATGTTTTCCATTTAGAACGTTTCTGTGTTGGTCCGTAACACAAGATAGAAATAAAATACATTGGTGTTGGTAATTATATCCTAAAACTTTTTGAAAAATTTATACATTTTGCAAGGCACAGCATTTCAAAATTAGTAATGAACGGCAGGTATATATCCGACTGTAGCAGGACCCAGTGACTCTGTTGTTGAAATTCTTCACCACAACAGCTAGTTTAGTAGGAAATGCTGCATGACAGACCGCATCACTGGCTTCTATGATAGATTTGGACTGTTAATCCAGAGGGACACTATCCATCAGGGAGAGGGGATGTGGAGAAAAGCTCTGTTAACGGCAACTTGTAAAGATTGGAACTTAAACTGGATGCCCCTTATTTGCCCAGTCTTCTCACACTAATGAGAAGACTGGGCTGAGGCAATAGCATCACTATCAACAGGAGGTAGATTGAGACAAATTGGGACAGAAAGCAATAAACAAAAAGAGGGGCCCAAATGAGTCGCATAAGAAAGTGTTTCCCATAGTAACTCAAACATTTTAATGATAATCATTTGACTTATCATTAAAATGACATGCTTTAATTATTATTTGACAAACATATCTCCTTGTCAAAAAATACAATGTTCTTTCCAAGCAATATGGACTCACTATTTAAAAACTACAATGTTTCAGAGTAAGAACAATAAAAGACTCCAAGTTTCTATACATTTCCAAATCCTTCTTTTAAAATATTATAAGATTTACTTTCCGTTCTGCATTTTCTGCCCCCCTTTAAACCGTTATTAGTCAATCATCCTTCCTTGATGGTACTGAGTATTGTAGTGCAGATATTTTTGCTTTGTTGAATGGTCTAAAAATTATGCATGAGGGCAGCATTTTCAGAAAAAGTAACTGTCATCAACAAATAAAACAAGGGATGCAACAGACAACTCCCTTTTCTTAGAATTCTACCAAAGCATAGTCCTGGTGCTTCACACTCAACAAAGCAATCAGTGGTCTAAATTTTTTGACCAATATAAAACCAATTTTAACATAACTACAAGTTGTTGATGTATAGCAACTAGAGATGCACTGTGAACAATTCTCTGGGGACCTTAATTAGACACAGATCCTGATCATTTGACTAACATTACTGTTAAAAAAGAAGTGCTATAAATGGCATATTTCAAATTGTTTCCTCCATCTCGCTCAAGAAATATTTCCCTCCTTTATACAGAGCTTATATATTGTTTAATTTACACACCTATTTTCAACCACTTAGAAGGTTAGGGTTGAAAGGTCGCATCAGTTGTTGGATTATGGTTTAGTAATGTGAACAGCAGTTCTTGCTGTAAATCAAGACTGAGGATCATCTGTGCCCATTTGCCTTCTGTCTTCTCTGCTCTTGCCATAGAGGTCAAGGCTTGCTTCCTGTTATTCTGGCCTTCTGCATTAATGTCTGTTACTCAATATCCACATCCATTAAGTTATTTCTCTCTTGTTCTGCTGTGACAGAGTCAACGGCCCATGACTGTCACCCGAAGTCCCTGTATAAATCACACTGACTGAGTAACAACGTTGGGGTGTGTGTGTGTGTGTGTGTATGTGTGTGTCACTTTTGCCTTTTTACGAGTCACCATAGGATATGAAGAACATTCATTTAGCTCCCTTGACCCCGGAAATGCCAATGGCTTTGCTAAGCGGTTTGCTGGTAAATGAGGTATAGAAGAGCCATTCCATCGTCTGTCCCCTTTATCTACTTATATCAGTCCCCATCATTTCCCATTCCATGAGAAGATGTGTTTATGGATGTCAGTGTTTTCCATCTAGATGTTAAATATCTTGTGTAAATGTGAATAAAAACATTAAGGAGGACAGAAAATGAACTTGATTCATAAAATAAGGTTGGATTCAAAGCATCGCTTTAAAAGATACTCTCTTTTCATTAGATTGAACAATAATGATTGGATACAAAATAAAAGCCTTAAAGTAGAGTGAGTGAAAGCTCATAAAAGAGTATAAAAAAATATAAAGCATGTTTGTATATATATATTAAAAAAAAATTATAATAATAATAAAGTGCAGGATTTTCTGGAACACCACAAATCCATTAGTGAAATGAGGCAGGGGTGAGGGGGGTTATGAAAATCCCATCTGGTCACATACTTGTTCAAGAGTGTCGGCTTATGTTTTTCTAACCTCCAATACGTTCTTTAAGTACACAGAAGACTGCTTGACGAAATGACAAACATCTGTTTTCTGTTTTTGCTCAATTGTGCACAGTACTATTAGGTTCTTAGTGCAACTGCAGCCGTCGCAGGACATGTCCAGTTCGACTTGTCATTAACTTGTTTCAGTCTGCAAGTCTTTGTTTTGTTAAGTGCTGTGTTTTACTTTGTCATACTTTGTCTAATTATTTGGATGTGTACAGAAAAAAAAAATCTGCAATGCAATGAGCAGTGCATTGCAGCTGAACTGCAGCCAGTGGCTGTGCTGGTGCTTCCTTATGGGTTATTTAACATCAACCAAAAAGAAAGTTCTTCTAAGCTAAGCTAAATCATTGAAAACCTTTGCCTCTTTGGTAACAGTGATATGACTTAAAACCATTTTGTTAGCATTTCTGTTTCTCAAAATAATAATAAAAAAGTTGTTTGCTGCTTCTTGTGTAAAGATGGGGCCTCCTTTGGCAAACAGTAATGTTTTTGAATGTGCAGAGAGAGGTATGCAAAATATGTATATTTATTTTGTTACCACAAATAGTTTAAGAAATATGCTTGAATAGTTTGTATCAAATGTTAGGAAAAATAGAGATGTATTATCGGATTTTAATGCATACAGCCAAAAATAAAACACTTTTGATTGAAACTAAGTAGAATATCTAACCAAAAAAGCCTGAGTGTGAAGACAAGACTAAGTCTAACACATGCATTGTTGTTGATAAACGCCATAATAGTTTTAGAAGTTTTAGAATCAGAACAATACAAGATGCAAAGTTTCTGCATATTTCCAAATATTTCTTACAGTTCTGCTTTTTCTGCCTCCCTTTAAGCCCTTATTAGTATGTTATCATTATTTTATGATACTGGGTGTTGTAAGTACAGATATTTTACTTTGTTGAATGCTCTAAGGAGTATGCATGATGGAGGCGTTTTCAAAGGTCGGAACTATAAAAAATAACTGAGCTATCAACAAATAAAATAAGGGATGTGACTGACAACTCCCATTTCTTAGAGGTCTACTAAATTAATCTTGGTTCCTCACACTCAAAAGATTTCAAGAGATGTGGCTAAAGCTTCAGTATTTTCAGCGTCAGTGAGGTGCTTAAGAATGAAGTCAAAGAAAGAAGGTCTGTTTAATAAGCTATTCTAAAGGTAGTTGTATTTTCTGTGTGGACATATTGGTCAATGAATCAGATTCACCTTGGAATCAGTTTGTCATTGTCTTTTTCACAACTTTGGGGACTGACTTCAGCAGCCAACTTGGAGACTGAAGGGAGAAAAACAAAACTGCTCTGTTTCATTCTTCTGAGCTTTCAACTTTTGTTATAAAACATACTGGATTTGGAAGTGTTGACAACCTTTTGTAAATGTCAGAGTTGAGGCCTTCACATACCTTCCAGTCGCTGTGAACATGAGTTTCTTGGACCTGGCAGAGAAGCAACCGTATTTGTACTATTTTTAGCTCTGCTGAAGAACCACCTGCCAATTAAAGATGCAGTTTTCACAACAATCCTTTAGGAGATAATAATGTGCTGGTTTATATACAGCAATGCTGTGTATAAAGAGCTGACAGACATAGATAAGAAAATCAATGCAACGTTTGTGTCCTTATAATGAACATTATATTATCTATAGAGGGGAGAAAAATAAAACATTCCTTATTGTTTTTTTTTTCTTTCCTTTTTTTTAAATACTTGCACTGCTGTTTATATGCGTCGTTTTCATTGCCACGTGTTTGGCACCATACTCTAAGACAGAGGATTATTGTCTCTGCTGGCGCACACTGTCAGCACAGTCACAGAAATCTGGCTGCATCCAAACATCTGCAGAGAGTCCTAGTGGACCATAAATGGCAGGTAATATTGACAAAATTCTCATCACACCAAATTCTCAATGAAGCGAACATGAAATGGGCTGAGAAGTATAAATTAAGCATTAAGGTAAGGTTCTACATTCTCCAGGGATCACATGCTGTTATTCACAGTAAGGAATGATGACCAGGCTTGTTGTGCTAATTGCTACTTTATGATGCTGAGGAAAACTTAAAATATCACATTAATTTTAATCTGGTTTGTTTTAAAATAAATAGTAAAACTCTATTTTGCCTTCTCACATACATAGTGTGATATGATCTTTGATTCTAATATAAATAATTAATTACATCCTGAGGGCAGAAAAATTAGAACAAATATTTTGGATATAATATTCTAAAAAATATGAAATTGACTAGCCTGCTAAAAACCAACTCCTTGTACTCCACTTTGCTTCATATAGCAAAGTATGAAGCATGAGCTTCTGGGCTGTTGGCTATTGAGAAACGATTGCTCCCTGGAGGGGTGGACAATGTAGAGGTTTTAAATGTTACCCAATTGCAAACCTTTGCCCATGACATATTTAAGTTCAATGCAAAGAAGCTTACCGGAAATTGCCTGCGCTGAAAAGAACAGAGAAATGCTGATCTGAATGAGGCGGTTGTTAATGTTGATTCAATATTTGGACGCTTGGCCAACACGGACTGAATGGCTTCCTTGCTAAAACTACAGGCAGACTGCAATTCTAAAATAGCGCAGAAAATCAACACCATCATTCACAACTTCTCCTGTTCACTGATTGGCCCATTCAAAAATTGTCCGGAGACAATCCAAGTCAAGGGGAAGAGAGCCCAACACAGAGGGACTGTGCTGGAAGTGAAAACTTTTTCTTGACCTGATTTGCACTGAAATCAATATCATCTGGTTAAAGCATTGCGAAAATTGGAGACTGGACTTTTGCTGATAATTTCTGATAAGTGCATATCCCCCTGCAGCTTGGTGCTTAATTTTTATGACGTCACTGGGGGGAAAAAAAAGTAATTGCCAACAGTTTAGCGAGTGAATTAAGACCTACAGACGTTAAAGCTGGACAGCACGGCAGCTTTTTATGAGGAATGAGAGGAAAGAAGAAATGAGGGGGAAAGCCTGATAGCGAACAGCGTCAAGACCAACTGTCTCCTGTGGTCTCTGGGGACGGAGTAAACTGTTTGTGTCCAGGGTCGGGCGACAGAGTCATGACGGCAAAAGAGGAGGGAGGGTCGGCAGTCCTATCAGAGTTAGTTGAAGAGGAAAATGGGAGCTTCAAGGCTGGCTCAAGTTTTTCTCTTGACTCCACACACACAGACCCACGCACACACACACCTATTGTCCCAGCGTTTCCGCAGCTGTAGATTGAGGCCTGACCATCCACAGGAAGGTAAACAAGCTCTTATCAGTGCTCTGCAGGGGCATAAACTGTCCCCTGGCCTCTAACCCCTACATACTACACATTACACACCCCATACAACACACAAGCTTCCTGACCGTGTCACCGTCATATTCTTATTCCTAAAGCTCTGTCAGAAGAAAAAGAAATGCTTATTAGTCTTGTCAGTTCAATGGCTTATGATGATTGTGCATGTATCTTTGGGCCAAGTCCTGCTACCAGTGTTTACTGGAGAGGAACTGAGGATGTGAGAGCTGTTCTGGAGACAGGCTGTCTTCACACTAGCACTGTTTACACCTCTGGGAGCCATTTGTCCGTCGACTCATCGTTGAACTCTAACAACTGGCATTGTTGGCCTCACTTTACATCTCGTCTGCTGCTAGTATTTAGCCATTTCAGCTTTATCGAATGAGATTATCAGTGGGGACATTTCAGAGAGAGAAACGGCATTAGGCACAGAAAAGAGATATTTTCCTGTGGTAACACACATAAATCATCTATTATATTCCGAGCACCATCAGTTTCTGGGGAATGTGCATCTCCTATATTGGCTTATGTGGTAGACGTTTTCCACAGTATAGTGAAAGAACACAGGCAAAACAACAATTAATCATCTTACGATTTAAGTGGTGGGAAGACAGACTAATTTAGAAAGTTTCATGCTAACTGTGTGCAGCAGAAGCAGACTGAGGCATTAGAAAACTCAGTGCACAGTGGCTGCTTCCAATCATTTGAGATTGATGTAGCTTTCGTTTAACATATGGTTCATGTTGAGCCAACAGAGATTACCTTGTTTTCCATGACTGATTTCTGCCAGCAAATATTAATGATTTCCTATATGATAGAGGCTTTATAATGAAGGCTTCAAGAAAGTGACAGCACACACCAATGTGTATCGCACAGTACTCCCTCTGCCTTCTTGAGCATAGAGGCTTTTGAATTATCTTACAGTAAGATTTATGAGACAGCTTCATGTTCATGATTTCATTTTTACTGTTTAACTAATGAAAGTGTCTGGACAAGAGGGAGAGTTCCAGCAAAACTGTTACTTTATTCCCTCAAGCATCTGTAAAAGGATTATTAAGTACCCAGAGTTTGACTGTTTGATATGATATAGTAATAGTGCATGAGCCGATATTAGAATAATCTGTCAAGCCTTTCTCACTAGTTTCCACATTGTGCTCCCTAACATATCACATAAATTGACGTGAATGAAGATGATACAGGGATGATTCTTCCATCACATCATCCTTACACAGACTCACTGTAAGCAGACTCACAGACTTCAGAGAGGGACTTTTCAGATTTTTAAAAAAACAAACAGACTAGTGTGGCACTTGAATCAACAGGAACCACCCATTAGTGCTTTCATAAACTGGTACGCCTGCTCCAGTGGGTTCCCGGTGGTTTAATTGAATATAAAATGTGTAATTGTGAAATCTTAACATTTAGGGAGGGTTTAGAGCATGCTTAATGGAATTTGGGGAGGGAAAGCTATTTAATGTTGGGTTTTGTTGAATTTTGAGTTCATTTTCAAGGTTTATTTTCTGGGCAAGGCAGGTAGAAACATTTTGAATCTTAAACTAATTCTGACCTTTATCATAACCAAATAATTTTTTCTTTCTTCTCTTTATTTTCCATTGTCACAAGGACCCCTCTGACTCTTTGTAGCTTTATCACAAAAATCCTCATATAGACAGTCTATCAAATTGATATATACCCACAGTTATGGACAGACTGATTTAGGTTTATAATAATCTTTTAAATTTACCAACATGTTTCTTCTGACTAAAAGTAATATTAACATTTTGGAGCGGCACAGCCATGATCCTGAAGGGACTTTGTTACTAAGTCTGCAAAAGAGCTCAATATTAGAGCGTTTAATGGCTTTGCAACCTCAAAGACTTGATGATATTCATCAAAGAAACTGTCAAAATACCTACTGAACATTTTTAAGAAGCGTTTGATTGCTATGATGCCAATAAAAGCTTGATAATAAAGACAAATAAATGACACTGTTGAATAATATGTAAATAAACCCAAGTAAATGTATTCAATTTTTAAATTGTACTTTCTTCGCATTGTTTTAGTATGAACTGCAGGTTCACTGTCTGAGCAGATTGCTCAACTAAAAAGGTTGTTGGCATTAACTCTACAATGAGTAACAGCAAAAGCATTTCACTATGTGCAATAAGCATATTTTTCCTGATTTAGTTTATCTTAGTGTTATCCTTCCGCTTTTTCTTAGTAAATCGTTTAGTGTCCAAGCTCGGTGTAGATCCAAGTGTGTTCATTTTTCAATTTCAACGTGTTAATGCTTTTTCCTCAGCTGCTCAGTTCGGAGCCTAGCTGCATTGTAACATCTAACTGGTTTCCATCTCACTAATCTCTTCTCCAGCTCTTAGATGTCACTTTCCTTATGTCCTGGTTAGCTCCTCTAGACACCTACAATCCACTTTCCTGTCCTTATGGGCCTGTCCACAAATACTGAGTAGTTTACCCAGCCACAGGGAAAGCAATACAACTCTGTTCTCAAGTCGTATTGCTTGAGAACGAATGAAAATTTGCATTTGTTTATATCTGATATATTGGGAATTTTAACTTTATTGTAATTTCTGATTGAAAATATATTACTGTCAAAGAAAGCATGAATGCATGGAACTTATAGCAATTATAAGTTTACACAGTTTTTTTAATGATATCAACAGTCCCCAGAGTGATACTGTCATAATAAATTTGTATCATATTGTGCCTGCCTAAGTGTTGTATCTTTAATAACTGATGTATTAGAAAGTTTTAACAGCAATAGCTTCCATGTTTGGTGTTTTGGATATAAACAATTAAATCTTCTCCTGCATTTTTGTTTTTCTATTCTTGTGTGAATTTGACAAAACTGTCAAATGTTTTTCCTCAAGGTTTTCATACCGCACAATTTCCATACCAGTGCATCCTGACGGTAAATTAATGTGTTTGATTAAAAAGGCATACCTGAGGGAGAGAAAAACTCTGCAATGGTACCAACAGCACACTGAATCAAAAATTTAATTGTATGCACAAAACGAATTTCACCAATAAAAATAATCTGACAAGGAGGCTACAAAAATCTCGATGATAGAAAGCCTTGAAGCTTTGGTTGCACATATAATGGACTGATAGGAACTATTTAAAGGAGCCCATATTAATTCCAGAGGCAACTATCAGAGGTCATGACTCCTTGCATAAGTAAAAACTGAAAGCTATATAATGCATGAAATTGCACCTGAGAAATCATGTCTGTAAAGAAATGTACAAATTTGGATTGGCCATTTCTAATGTGTGAATAGTCTTTAACAATATGAATATAACAGCATAACTGTGTGCATAAGCATAAGTTCACATGAAGGCCATGCGCTAACTGGATAACACCCAGGGGACTGAGAACATATGCTTAGAACTGAATTTTCTTTTGTATGCATTTTCCGCATTATCATTTTGGTTTTTTGAAACCCAACGTCACCTCTAATTTCTGTAATGTCTCTAAAATGGAAATTAGTGGTTTTGTTAAACGTAGGAGTATTTTGAGAAGCTGATTTAAGCATGTTACCAGATACTAATTGTAACTGAATTTAGATCACACAAAAAAAACAGGACACAGACTCTTTGTCCATGCAAAATCCCGAACTGGCATTTTTATGTGTTTTCAATTAGCTCACCCATCAGTAATGCTCCTTTAAATGTCTTTTCTAATAAGCATGAGCTGCACATTTCCAGTGTTTGTGTGTACCTCGGGGTTTGAACAGGTCAGATGGACGTTCAGATAAGGATACATAACTCCATGCCTTATCTTCACAGACAGCGGGCATGTTGACATGGGGCACAAGTGGCCGCCATGCAGACGACGTATTTATCTCAACCGCTCCAAATGAGCCATTCAATTCACATGCAGGAGCATAATAAAAGCCCTGCAGCCAAGGGTTCAAGATATGGAAATTAACTCATTAATTGCATTAAGGTGAAATCAAACAATTTGGTGAACTACGGTTCAATATATCTGCTTTTCATGAACCACATGCTTTTCATGAAAAGAACAGAAGGTTGGTGAGGCTTCCTCATACTGCTTTTTTTGTATTCAAACAGTGGAAAAGAAAGGCAGTCAGAAATGGATTGTTATTCGGGAGGGGCATAACATTGTAGGAGATTGAAATCGGTCTGAGGCAGCGACAAGTGGTCGCGTCTCCCTGCCACCCAGTCTGACTGCAGGCTGAGCTGGCTCACTACAGTCAAACAGGGGAAGTCGACTGTTTTGACTCACAAAGTCATTTTTAACAGCTCGACTTCTGAGAAACCTATGTCAGCTTTCTTTATTTTTCTTTGTTTCTTTGTCAATTCTAGACACCCACAATGTCCTGTGTTGTCAGGTTTTATTATTCATTTGTCTGATTACTCTTTAATTGTCATGTTTTGTGATTTAATAATTTCTTTTGGCCCCTATATCTGAGACTCTTAATATTTGTCTTGTCCTGTTTCCTAAATGTCTTTTTTTTCTATTTCCTTCTTTCCTCCTAAAGCTTTCCACTTATCTGCTTTTTGACAGTCACAAAGATTTGACCCCCCACTCCCTCACTGTCTCCATGAATCAGCCTTTATGAACTCTCTTATCTCTGTTTGTGTGTCTGTCTAGCCCTGCGTCTCTCTTTTGGTCCATTTTCAGACTCAAATCTCCCCGACTCTCACCCCCCCTCCAGCGGCAGGCTAATCACTTTTGTACTTTTCCCTCAGTCCGTGGCAAGAGACTCAGGGGTTGGCAAAAATGCAGCAGGAGGTCTGGCAGTTAGCATCATGAAGCCTGTGTCCCTCTGGGAAAGCTGCTGCAGCAGGGGGTATGTTCAACACTATTTCCTAGCCAGGAAACGCTGCACACACAGTGCATAATCACAAAGTCTTCAGTCAGACGCAAAGATAATTGTTAATCTGTCCAACTGCCACAGCTAGCTTTTATGATAGTGATTATTGTGCTTAGTCTGAAAAACATAATCGGAAAATTGTCTGCTAAGGAGGTGGCCGCGGCTGGTTTCCATGTAACAACAAACCAGTAAATCCGAATATCACCCAACGCCTTGCACTGGTAGAGTAAAAACACAAACTAGAAAATTTAGATTTAAACTCCTCTTGGTGAAACTATAATAATTTGAACGTTACTCTTTAGAAGCTTCCTCAAGTTTGAGCAAGAGTATTTTAAGATATCTGCAGGGTTATTTTACTTTCACATTTGGATATTTATAGTACAGCATATATTATTGGAGAAAATACTGAGCTGCACTGTGTAAGGATGTGTCTAAAGTCAGAGAATAGACTTTAAAATACTTTTGCTAGTTTAGAGCTTAGAAACACAGTACATTAAAGATCTGCTATTGGATCAACCTTCCACACCTCAACACACAGCCATTCATAAAACAATAACTAATACTAAAAACTATTTGACAATTATTTCCTGATAGTCAGGTAGTGCCCCGACTGGTAATTTCGATCAAAATGACTAATTTTGTAAATATCTGCTTTGGCACTTATAAGTTATTCTTCATAGCCAAACTAAATAGACACTAAGATCACTTCTTAATCCATTTTCTCTTAAAAACAAAATTACATATCAAATCAGCTGTTAAGACGGAGTGTGAACACACACCACTGCTGAAATGTGATCATCAGTCTGTGTAATCTAATACTTAGAAAACAATTGTTTACTGAAGATATCAGATATGTTGTGACCAAAATGCGCTTAGAAACAAACCTGCTGGCTAAAGCCTGTAAGACTATTAAAACAGCAACACTTCTGACAAAATTAGTCCCATAGGGAGGCAGTGTAGTTAAGTTAAGCCCTGCCTAATAATGGTTGCTTTATTGAAGCCTTGCAAAAATCTTCTCCGAGATTATGGATAAGTTGCTAACAAGAAGAGGGAAATCTGACTCATTTGAGCATAAAGGAACATATTCAGGTTTAAGAAGGAAAAGAGCGGTCTTTACTGGACTGTAACCACATAAGCTGAGGCTTATTTTTGTTGGTCAGTTTACTGATTGAGAGATAGTGTTTGAAAATCATTACTACTCTATTGAGCACAGTCATACTCAACAGAAAAATGTGTTCCTGATGAATCTCAGTTGTCAGACTAATAGTACTTTTTGTAACTAATAACTTTCAGGCAAGTTTTAAACATACTTTTAATTAAGTCTACATTTCTGCATTAAAAATTGTTTTGTACTGGTTTAATGTAATATTCCAATCTTAATGTTTACTGTAGCTCTCATAATTAACAGAAATAAAGACTTGTGGGGGAAAAAGAAAAAAACATCAGTCTATGTGTAATTAATCAAGATGTGTCGCTCTTGGGGAGTTTAGTTACTGAAATAAATGAACTTTTCAATGACATTTAATTTTTTAAAATATGTCCCACATTTATTACACAAATAGGATCTAAATCCCCATCCTTCGGTGAAGTGTTAGGGTAAAGTTAACTCCGAATTTAAGAGTAGCCATTGCTTATAGTCATGCGTCATAGCTGACAGCATGGTCGAACATATAAAAAGATTAGAAAAAGCTAAAGTAGGCCTGAGCTGAAGGAAAACACAATACAGTACTGCTTTGGCCAAGTATGTCATGGGATTTGTGGTGGGCTGCAGGCTATTTTTGATTTACTTTAAGTTTTTTCTGTGTTTACTTCTTTTTAGCAGCTTTTCACAACATCTGTTTTTAGTCACAGTTACAGCTGACCGGGTTTTTATTCAAAAAAAGAAAAAGAAAAACTTAAAATATGTTGTGCGTGCTCAGAATTAATTTCCATATTCGTTATCAGTCTGGAAAAATACCATTCTGAGAGGACGTGCCTGGCTGCGGTGTGACACAGCTCGCGCTTGTGAAACCAAAAAAAAAGTAGCGTTAAGCCCAGGAGACATGTCTGAAAAATGACAAACTCATTTGACACAAAAAAAAGACGAATACACAATGAACGAGATGCAGCATCTTGTCTCATCAATGTTTTGATTAATGTCTGAGAAATCCAGAGCACAATATTAGAATATACTGCTGTAACAATGTTCCAGCTCCCCTTGGGTCTTCACCTAAAGCTGCTCTGGCAGATGCACAAATAAGGGGAAAAGAAGATCCCTAGAGCCTCATTTAAGAAAGGAAAAAAAAAAGATATTGGGTTCAGAACTATGTGTCATACAGGCAATTAGGACTGAACTAAACAGTTCCTTGCAAACTGCAGCACCAGAAAGCGAGACTGATCCCCTGCAGTGAAACTACATAAGGTCAAACTCTCCACAGGTTTGCCAGTTGGCTAAAGTACAACACTGTATCCATGCCTCCAGCACCATGCTGAGAGGCTGCTTAGTACCTAAGGAAATACTGTGATTTGTAATACAGCAGGTCAGTACTGGTGCCAGATTGTCTATGCAGGCTTGGTTTGCTAGAAGAAAAAAAATGAGCAGCCTTGTGTGTATTTCATGTTTCTCCAAAAAGAATGATGAAAATGACACTTTATTTATTTATTGTAGGTTTGTTTGCGTTTTTTGGTATGTGTGAAGACCTTTGAATGTGGGCACAAAATATCCAGCACTTGCAATTTCAAGCAAAACTAAAAGAAATAAAAATAAAACCCCAGGAAATTTGTTGTGGGAACAGTGAATGTCAAAGTACATTAAACAGTGACAGTGTGTTTGTTGTTATGACATTTACACAATCACGGACAAGAGCAGGCATCTGTTACTCTTTCAATAAAAATGTTGGTGAATCAAATGCAGTTTGTCAAAGACTAAACTGAAACAGTGACATTAAATGCAACAAAAGTGAAAATGTGAACTTTTTCACACTTTGTCTCATTATCACCTTCCATCTATTTATCTACCAGCATTTCACATATAGAGACTGTAAAGGTTACCCATTTATTTACCATTTTAGGATTTAGGTGTATTAAGTCGTTCTTTATTCAATAGTCATCTTAAAAGCGGTGCGTCCAAGACGAAGAACTAAAGTGGAAAAATATGTTTCTGGATTTTTATTACCTGATGCTGAGGCAATCTTCAACATAAACTTTGTCCACAAATAACAATATCTGTCCATGAATTTAAAGTGCAAGTAGACACTAAATTTGTTATCTTTAAAATTTAATGAGCAGATCTGGAACACTGCAAAATGTTAGGTCTAGTTTTATTATATGGTTGTGAGTGTTGGATATTAATCTCACTGTTGGAAAATACATGGTAGCATGATTCATAGAAGACTTAGGAGCTTGATTTTTGCTCACTGGTAGGGTTTCGTTATCTTCAATGCCTTGCGGGGATTACTGGTTTGTATCTGTTACGGTCAGTCAGCCGCAGCAGGCGGGCTGATGGATGAGGGGCAACTGGGAAGGATTACATTAAATCAGTATCCACATGTTTTCTTGTCTTTGGACAAATTTTAGAGAAAATGTTTCCTAAGCAATAAAACTAACAAATGTTTCCCCAAGTAACCTGACAGTAAAGGATCCTATTTGGAACAAGACTAATTCTACTGGGACGTCTTTCATGTGTAATTATTCACAAGGAACTATTTTGTGCGTTGTCTGCCTCTACAAATTGATGGACAACTACAAAAGGCACTTTTATGTGCTTTGAATAAGATGACGTCAAAGAAGGGAACAAATCAAGATTAATATCTGACTTTGAACTTTAGTTTGACAGAACTATCACTCAAAGGTTCAACATTGACTAAATATACCGGCCTTTTGCCTAAAGTTTCAGGCTGCTTTATTTCCATAAATGAAACACTTAGATAAGAAAGTCTTTAGATGTAAAAGGTGAGAGAAATAAATATTAGCTGGTAAGACTTACAGGAGGCTGCCGGGGCGATGCACAGAAGCAGAGTGAATTTCATCAGGTATCCCTCCATCGCTTAAAGTTTTCTGTAAACGCGGAATCTCAGTCTCTGCGGTGTGAAGGTGCTCGGTCAGTGGTTCAAGTGTCCTTGTCCGGTGGCAGGGAGACAATGACTGTGGCAGTGAAAGAACAGATAATTGCAGTCTTAGAAGGTGGAAAGGTCAGGAGAAAAAAAAAATGAGGGAACCAGTAGAGAAATGTGGTAATTTATGAGATGTTTCCAATTGTCACAGTCCCATTGTATTAGGACTGTGTCATGCTAATATTGCAATACAAAAATAGTCTCTGTTGCAAAAAAAAAACATGATTTATAATTGATAAGAACAATAGAAGAGTACATTTCTCCCTCTGAAAAAATTCCAAGTATGTGTCCATTAAAAACAAAGCCAAATTTGAACAATGAAACTGTGAAAGTAGACAGGTCACTGGTCACTTAAACAGTATGGTCAACAGGAATTTACTCATAAGACAGCGAGGCAACATTTCTGCCGATCTTCCCGATGCACAATCAGGGTCTGAACCCAGAGGTTATCTGCTGGTCACTGAACGTCTGGCAAACTCTTTCAGGAAGCTCTGCGGCATCGTTGTCTTTAAATACCACAATGCCGAGATCAGATAAGAAGGAGACTGTTCTTGTTATATAATTCATATAGAGGGGAAAGGAAGAGTCTGTGTAAACTGTTTATGTAGCTCCAAGGAAAACAGAAAGCATCGTTACTTCCCCGAACATCACACTGTAAGACTGAGAAAAAAAAAAAGAACTAAAAAGAAAAACTGAAGCACTGAACTACTAATATAAAAACAATTTAAAGGAGTTTGTGTTGGTTGAACTAAGCCCTGATGGTAAACCTTTTGAGCCGCAGTTGGGACTTTCAGAGAATATCTAGCAGATATAGCTCCCCACCTTTTTTATCAACAGGTTTCTGCTTTTACAAGTAAAATATCTGACAATCCCAAGACATGATCTGCAGATGCACAACCCCAGTAAATTGCTTTGATATATAATAAAAATGGACTGGCGCAGAGTCAAGGAAAAAATACTGGCTTCTGCCCTCTAAGCTTTCAGGGAAAATAACAGCAAAGAGGAAGAATGAAAGCAAACAAATCAAAACTTACTGTTTTGAAATAGATGGCTCTCTTGAATAATAGCTAGGCTTTGTAATCCACTGGCGGGAATGTGGCTGCATTCAGCAAAGTGACGATGTGTGGACTTTCCAAAGTTTTTGTTTCTGCCGGGGCGGTACTGACTGACTTCTGTACTTCTGTACCCCTCCCACAGGATCCTTTTTTTTTTTTTTTTTGTCTAACTGTTGCTTCTGAGAACAGAAACACATGCTGAGTCCTTGTGAACAGAAGGGAGTGTTTAAAGAAGAGAGAAAGAAGAAACACTAATTCCCTTCAGTTCATATAATGATCAAGAGATGAGACAGTAAGCAGAACAGTTCTCTCATTCCCTCTGAATACAATCAAGTTTGAAAGAATAAGTTGTTTTGTGTCAACAAAATTAAACATANTAAGGTACATCAGTGAGTCACAGAGGTTTTATTTGGCAAGAGCTGGGCATCCGTCCTCTAAATTAGTAATAGTTATTGTTGTTACAAATGTCTCATCAACTTCCTTTTAAGGTACGTTAATTTTACTAAGGATAAAAGAAGGCTCCTCTTCATTGAAACATCCGGTAACACTTTATTTGATGGGTTGTGAATAAGACTGTCATGACACCGTCATAAACAAGACACAACACCTGTTATATCTTGATGAATATTTATGACTGTTGTCATAAAGTGTCATTCGGTAAATCATGACACTTTTAATACAAAGTTGACATTGTTCAAAATGTCTTTGACAACTTGACATTAACCAAGAAATCATGATCTGACATAAATTTGTTATAAAAGTATTACTGATTAAACTTTTAAAATTATGTAGCTTTGTGTTATTAAACAACTATATACATTCTGCAGCAATCACTGCCAACAAGCAATGAGATTTCTCATCTGCCAGCAGTTGAGAAATCTGCTGGCATTAACTGTAGTTAATGTTTGCAGATAATGCAGACATTAAGTGCATCACTTTTCACCCTTCAAACCTGACTTTCTCAGGTGATGCACTTACCTCTACTCTGCAATTTTCAGATCGTCCTGTAAAAGTTTCATGTTGAATTAATTTAATCTGAGGTTACTGAGGGCATTCTTGAGTGAGTAGATATTATTGCTCAACATATTCTCTTTATATTCTTAGGAGACCCATAACCAGTGATTGAGAATGAGCCTTCTGACAATATGTTTAGCTCCAGGTTCCCTTTATATCCTTGAGACTTTATTGTGTCCAGCGCAGATTCAACTTGGCCAATGCTAGCTGTTAGAAATCATCCCCAAAACAGCATGTATCATGTTCTTTTCCCTGAGATGTTGGACTTTCCTTCCGGAAAGCATAGCTATAACATGACTGGCCAAAGAGCTCTGTTTTTGTTCCATCAGCTCAAAGGGTATTCTTTCAGATCCTTTAGGGCTTGCCAACATGTTTTTTGCCTTCTCCAGTCTGTCTGTTTTGTGTTTTTCCGTCAATGGTGGAGCCCTCCCGGATCTTGAACTTCTTCCATGGAGCCAAGTATGATTTGAAATGTAATGTATGTTGCAATCAGCATATTAAGTATTTTGGCCTTGGAGTTCTTGAATGGCTTGAGGTGACTCTTTTTTTTATCTATCATCCGCACCTTCAATCTGATCAACCAGATTGCTTACACAGTCCATTGAACGCTATATCTTCTGATAGCATTGCTAACTATAGTCAGAGAGAAATGAATCTGTTTGGAAATGGATTTTTAGTCTTTACTTGTATTATGGATATCTATATAGTCTTCTTTCTGAGGTCCTCAGAGAGCTTTCGCTTTTCCTTTCTCCCCAAATACTTCTAAACTGTGAGGATTAAGTCTTTTTAAGGGTAGCACAAATCTGCCCATGCTTTTTCACCATATCACTCTGCAATAAAAAGCTAAGTATTCATAATCCTGTTTGTTTACTTTGCCAAATACTAAAGGCGGACAAGTGTACATTAGGCCTTAACGGCATCACTTTCATGACATATTCATTATTTTATAATAAGCTGTCAGGGTACCAAGAAATTTGTATGCATCTATAGGTTTTAAAAATTATTAGCAACATTCTGCTACACTGCAAGAAAACTGCCTCACATTACACTGTAGGCTATAACAACAATAATGTCAGCTGCAACCTCAATTAACAGCCTGTGGCAAAATTGTATTATAATGATCTCCTGTTGCCACCTTTCATGTTTCAGTGTGAAATTATTGGTTGGATGTTGACAAAAGGGTTGAGCTTTTTTTTTTTTTGTCTACATGCTTTTTCTCAAAATAATTCCTCCAATCTTCTGCCCCCAGCAACTATGATTTGATTATGCTAAAAACTGGGCCCTTTTTTGCAGTCTGTTCTTTTATTGCTTCTGTTCCATCAGTTCTCATTTCTGGCACTCCATTGTCCTCAGACCCACATGTGATCTTGTAATTTTGAAGTGAGTTTTTGTATCCCTCAGGCAAGCATTTTCTGTGTAATTACAAAGCTATTATAGAAAATTACACACCTATTATCAGTTAAAGGTCATTGCCATATTTTATGGTCTATACTTGCAATTCATAAGCCAGAGATATTAGTGAGTCCATTAGTGAAAATGGGTTAGCAGGTATTGCTGCTGCTTTTTTTTTTTTTTTTTTTTTTACATACAAAAATATCTACTGACTCACAGCTTTCAGTTCTAGACAAAAATAAAATTCTGAAAAAAATATTTTTGCAGCCATACCACGGCAGGTCTAAATTGTAGGAGATAATTAAGAGTCGGTCCAGCAGACAAAAATTATAGTGTTTTTGAACATGGATCAATTAAAATTAGAAACACTAAAAGTGACAGCATCAGAAGAGGAGAGGGCAGAGTGAATAATAACAGATAATTTCATCATAGAATTATAGAAGAGCAGAGGAACTACTTTTTTTTTCCACAAACCATCCATCTAATATAGTCAGCAGATAGTGACAGTTTTAACAAATATGTAAAAAAAAATCTATATTTTTTAAAGTAAGTTACCTACTTCAGCATTAATATTTGTGTTATTTGAAAAATGTTTAACAATCAGGTTAGACCAAGGGTTTTTATTATGATTCAGTGGGACATAAACCAAAACAAAAATGTAAATTATCAAGTGAAAGGGAATGCTTTTTTTTTTTTTTTCTTCACTAAAAGTCTGCTAAGTGTATTTTGCATTTATGTTGAGCCCCCTTTATTTTGACACCCATAAATAAAACCCAATGCAGTCGTGGCCATGCATTTTATTCATGGAAAATTTAGAAAAACTTCCTCTTCACAATTCTGCACCACTTTGTATTCTGACACATTAGAATAATAAAAAAAAAAAAAACGTTTGTGCTGATGACAAAATGTGGAAAAGCTTAAGAGAATGAACATGTTTTCAAGGCCTTGTATATTTGATCTGCACTGGTTTTTTTGTTTGTTTTGTTTTTATTTTTCTGATGCAATAAAAAGCTTGAAGTTCTCAGGGAGCAACGTTTTTCTTTGGCTGCTTCACCATCAGAAAAAAAGCTGCAAAAGGGTAGACAAAACATCCTTTCCACTATGAAAGGACTCGGAGAAGTCGTATTCCCATTGAGTCAACTCCACACACAAAGCCTTTTAGTTGAGGAGAAAACTGAATAAAAGATAAACACGGAAATATTTTAACGAGTCTCCAAGAATATTTATAATATGACTGGGTCTCCCTCTTTCAGCAGTTGGCCCAAAAGGAGATAGTCACAGAGGTGAGAACCAGCATGGTGGAGCACATCTCTGTGGACACCAATGTTGTTGTCACACCTCTGATTATGTCATTTGAAAGCACAACCTGAAACAGAACTGTGCCAACTCTTCGTCAGTATGCATTCAGTGAGGGGCCGCGGCAATCTAGGAGCATCCGATTTAGACGTTAAAATGTGACAAATAGCAACCTAAAGTTATTCAGAGAGTCTTGTGTTTTCAGCCTAGATGATATGTTACGTCTCAACTCCGCAAATCTGACCTCATTCTATCAAGTAGTATGTTCAAACAAATTCACATGAGACCTAACCCTGAGAGGGGGCAGTTTTGTTCTACTTGTATTCCTGTCCAAAGTATGTGGTACATAAATATCTGCATTCGTCACGTAGCTCTCTTAGCTTAGCTGATGAGCAATATGTCAGGGCTGGAATTCACCTCTGTTCCTCACCAAAGGACATTTTTAAAGCAGCTCAATACTTCAGTGGCATTCCCTTTCACTGGAGTCCTCCCTCCCCCCTCTCAGCCTCCTCTCCCCAGTAGTACTTTTTCAATAACAGGAAACAATCGGCCGTCGTCTTTCATCACAAGCTGACGTTGGTTCCCGCACGGTGCCACTAGGTCTCTATGCTGCCAGCCAGCCAGCCAGCCAGCACACAGCCAGTCTACAGCAGAGCTGAGAGAGAATAAAGAGTCTGTGTCGGCTTCCTCATTTCCTTATCGTCCTCTTAGGCGGTGGGGGATGAAGGGGTGGAGGGGTCTCACGCTTGGGCTTTCACTGGAAGTACCCCAGATTGACACAAGTGGAAAGAAGCCTATCACCATTACAAAGTCTTTTATTGTGCCTCTCCAGTCTTCCAAGCAGACTAAATGATAAGGCGTTTGCTGCAGCGTAGTCTCGTTTGTGAATATCCATCTCATTTTTGAAAACAGTTGACAGTTTTTTTGCTGGGATTCAAGTGAGATTTTAGTTACGTGATGGGTGGAGGCAGTCTATCACAGAAAATGACAGATTGATGATGTTAAATCAGTCCTGTGTTGATTACCAAACAGAGGCCCCAAATGAAAACCCTGAGATAATGAATCTTGACATGTACATTCAGCTAAAAGCTTTTGTTTTAAATAGACTATGTGGGTGGTTCTAACCTGTCCTTATTTCTTGCTTTCATCTACAGTTACTTTACTGCAAATCAAAACAAATCCTGAACAATTCCCATGAAATACTTTGACATGAAATAATCAGCTGCAGCAAATTAACCCTTAACTGTAGTGATATTTCAAAAGCAACACTATATGCGTGAAGCACGTTTCCAAAGCTGAAACATAATGCACCAAATATGCTTCATGTACATGATTTTTTGCTGCTGATATCTGTCACAGTGAGCTGTACAAGTACATCTTTTTGGTGAATTATAAATGTAGATTATTGGAGTACTTGCTCAGCTCTAAGACTTCTCTGAGATATGTGCCTCATCAGATGACAGTCATGCTTTAATAAATTCAATACATGAATATTCATTATATTCAATGTTTTTAAAATATGCACAAAACATTACTTCAGTTTTTCATCTCCTCAAACCGTAAGATTTTTAGGTGGGAGATTGGGGCATCTAAAATGCATTTGTCGAGGATTTTACAAAATCCTCGACATTTAATCCGAATGTGCTCAGTGATAAATAAATAAATCTAGTCTGATGAAGAACATCATAAAATATTACTCTTTTGTTCCTCTAAAAGGCAATCAAAACATTACCACATGAAATCTAACCCGCAGGAAGGACCAGTAACTTTACTCTAATCCTGAATTGGCAATAAGCTAATCCTTTTAAAATTTTTTCTGTTGCCTGACTAATTCAAATATTATATATATATTTTTTGTTCCTCAATTTCCTGTTTCATTGTTTTGTATTTTACTTGTAGGCTTGAACTAGTTGAGCCACTTAACGAAGTTCAGATGAAACGAAGATTTGAGTATGATTTCTGACAGAAGCAAAACTGAAGTTCAATATTCAGAAAATGAATCACTTTGTTTCTCTTTCCATGTCAGCCTCCTGTGTTATGCAATATATTTTTTAGAACTTATCAACTTAGAAAAAACAAGGAGATTGAAGGGAACTAAAGATAAGGGTGGTTGCAAGGAGGCCTTTCATTCTCAAAGATTTAGGCTTATCATCAAATCACTAAATCTTGCATCATAAAATGTTTTGATTTCTCCAATGGCACCATAGGATTTTTTTTTCATTTGATTACTGATGTGGTTCTAGATAAATTTGTGCTATTTCAAAATACAAGGTAAATAAAAACTTTACTCTCTATTATCCCTTCCTTTTACTCCATTTGCATTGCTTTATTTATTTTAGATGTCTGCTTCGTTTCCTTTCAGACATTTCAGCACGCAATAGAGAGCGTACCCTCTCTTTTGGTGCCTCAGGTGGCTATTTAAGGAACTGCGATTTAAATCTTCCACAATACAACTTAGAAGACTTGAAAGTTGTGGATTTCTGTGGATGTTTCCGCATGAAATTTTAATGAACTATCAATCCCTTGTCATCCTTTCTGAAAGCAGAGTTCTCATCTCATTTCACCAGCAGTTTGGTCAGTGTAATACTGGTATAATAAATAGTTTGCTATTCCTGTGATATTTCAGAAATGTCTACTTGAAAAGACTGAAATGTATAACCCTGATAAAATACATCTTCTATGCTACTTGCTATTTGCTGTATATTGTTTTGTCTCATTTCAATGAATTAACAGATGATTCTGTGATTGCACAACAATCCTTCGCAATAACTTTCACGTTGCAAGTTATAATCTCAATATCATTTAAAAACAATGCATGCTAACAGTATAAGTCGTCAGGTTTTATGGCTTGCAGATGTTTTTGAATGCATGACTGATATCGTCTCATCTTTGTTTGAGATTAATAAGCTGTCGGTCAATCTAGACACCAAATTGTTTTCACAGTTGTACGTGGCAAATTCCACTGCAAGCTCAACATATCCTCTTTGTTTTCTACCTTTATGAGGCAAGAACAAAATTCTTGGCATTCAAGCAGCATCCTCAGTGACTTTATGAAAGCGTTTCAGACGCCTTCTTCTGATTGACTTTCCGACGGACACATCCTGTCCACCTTGAGAGGCCATGTTCCCTTTCCTCATCCCTACAGAGCATAGTCATGATCAGAGCTGTCCTTGGAGAAAAGTCCGGATACCTGCAGTAACGTTGGCTCAGCCCCGACTGGAAATACGTGTGTTTGTGTGAGAGAAAGATGAGGGAGGTGAGAGGCAGAGGAAGAGCAGCTGGTCATTTGGGCCTCAAAGGAGTTATTGGAATAACACTGCTGAACTGTGGCTGCTGCAGGGTGTCCTGTATCCTGTTGTGTCTACATTCTCCAGCGTCCTCGTTGTGGTTTATTAATAGAAAGCATTTCCTGTGTTGACTCCTTTTTAGGTGTTTGTCCAGAATTACCAACAATCTCAGCGTTTAAAATCGTACAAAGTGGAATCTAGGAATGCAGCTCAACACATACACCACTACAAAATTAACATCAAACTACATTGTTTATATGATATTTAACATTTGTATTCTTTACAACTTTATAGAGATCTCTTTCATGTGTACATACTGTCACAATGACAGCAGTGCAAAATATCTGCAGAGCTTATGATGGGGTAAAAAATAAATTGAAAAGTTCAGCCTAGGTGAACAATACTCTTATTTTATCATTTTGTCTCTGTTAAATGGCACAAGAAGTCATATTGTAGCAGTGACATGATTGTTTTTATGCGCTTTGAACTTCTTTTAACGCTAATGTGTTGAACAGATCTATGTTTGTATAAAAGTAAGATTTTGTCTTGTAATTCTCGACGGGTGATGTGACTTTCCCCACAATACCTGCAGATGTCACAATGTAATTTATTGGTATAACATGTTCTGTTTGCTAAAATGGACAATACAAGAAAATGATAAGCAATTTAAACATCAAAACTCCATGACCAGCTGTAGTCAAGTACAAAAACAAAATGTTCTACCCTCAAGTTAGGAATACAGCAGAGTATCTTTGAAAAATATGAAAATAGTATGTAAGGTGTCTGTTACAAGGTGGACACCCATAATAATTTTTTTTAAATATATCATTGCATAAACAGCATCTCAGTGTGATACTCCAGCTGCAACATGGCACACAAAGGGCCCTGAAGAGGACAGTGAGGAGAGCTGAAACGGTTGTTGGAGTGTCCCTGTCCAAGGCCTGTTTAGCAGTCGCTGCATTGCAGTGACAGGGTGCTGAACATTACCAGAGATCCTGAAAATCTCTCTGAGAGCTTATTAAACTGCAGTTATCAGGAAAACAGTTACAACACAATAATAGCAGAATTACCATATCGGCACACAGTTTTTGGGTCAAGCTGTTAAAATGCTGAATTACTGTGGGTATTATAACAGTAGTAGTAGTAAGGCGGTTATTTTATATGCATTAGATGTTTTGTGTTTTTAGCTGTATTTCTTTTAGCTAGGTATTCAAGGCTTTTGCACACTGAACTGTCCTCAGACTGTTGTGAGCACATTCTATATTAAATATTACATCGAAATGACAATAAACTGCTTACATTTGATTTGATTTGAACACTGGTGAGGTGTGGAGGTCCTACGATTAGTAGCCTATCTCCCAGTCAGGTTTAGTCATTTTAAAATCCTCACATATACTCATAAGAAAACAACATCCAGACACAGCTCATCCAGTTATGCTGTTTTACTACAGTGCATCAATAGCCTTGGAAACCTGGGCAAAGACGTCATCCACTGCTAGCTCAGAATCCACCTGTAAGACAAATAGAAGAACATGAGAATTCTGTTTCAAATATATTCTATATGGTTTTTAGTCAGCAATGAGTTTGTCGTACACACCTTCTTCACAATGCCACGGCCCTCATAGAAAGCGATGACCGGCTCGGTTGCCTTGTAATACAAGTCCAAGCGTTTCTTAATGGTCTCTTCATTGTCGTCAGAGCGGCCACTAGTCTCGCCACGCTTCAATAGTCTCTTGACCATGGTTTCTGCTTTCGCGTCGACGTACAGCAGCAGGCAGGGTTTGCCAATCTGAGGTCAAAATCAAAACTTCTTAGATTTAAGGCTGCAGAAATAAATAATAAATCCCCGTGTATGTTCTCACCTTCTTCTCAAACTCCTCTCCCTGCTTGACCTCACGAGGATAGCCGTCAATGAGAAACCCCTTTGAGACATCAGCCTTGGCGATCATGGCATCCTTAATCATGTCCAAGACTGTGTCCTAGAGAGCAGACGTGAAAAGGTGATGAAACTTTACGACATAACAGTTCTAACAGAAAATGCTCATAGCACTACTTTAAACTCTTGGTCACGTCCTTACCAGAGGAACAAGCTCCCCTTTCTGCATGATGGCCTGGAGTTGCTTGCCCCTTTCAGAGCCAGAGGCCACCTCCGCACGTAGCAGATCTCCAGAAGACAAGTGAGTGTAGCCATACTTTGCAACTATCTTTTCACACTGGGTGCCCTTTCCAGAGCCAGGTCCACCTAAGGACATCAACACAAAACCCAATATGGTTGCATATATGTGTGTGTGTGTGTGTTCAACAAGTAGTTGGACATCTTGTAAGTGAAGTGTTAGGACTGGTTCAGAGTACTCACCCACAACAAAGATGATTTTGGCATCCTTGATTTTGTCTGCAATAAGCATTGCAAAGAGAAGTTATGAACATCTACAACAACACTGGTGGCTTTCCTACAAATCTAATTTTAAATCCACAAAGAGATTTAGGTAACAAACCATCTTGTGAGGTGGATGTTTTTTTCATTTCTAATGTTGCAGAACAAAGAGTCTTCTTGTGCAGCAAACTGCTTTGGCTGTGCTTGCCTTGAAGTGAGTTTGTGTCATTACTCAAACTGCGTTGACATGGCAACTGTTGCTACCTAATTATGCTATGCAGCCAAGGGGTTAAGAGAGAACTAAAAGGAAAGTCATAAGCTTAACCACTGCAGGAGAAAACCCTAACACAGATTTATTGCTTAGATTAGAACACATTTACATGTTTATTGAAATTAAATACATAATTTCTATTCAAATAATGATGTATTTCTATATTAACAGCTAAGTACCACAAATACGTGGAACAGTTAGGATTTTTCTTGCAACCTATAAAAATACCAGAAGAGGGCAATAGAGGCCTTTAAAAAAAAAAAAAGCTGCTGTCTGGCTCTGCTTTACTTAAACGCCATTAGATTACTAATGGAAGTACAAATGAAGAAGTTTCACCTCATTGATCATATGCAGTAAAGCATTTATCATTTCACTGAAAGTGATATATTGATTACCTGCCATTGTGTTGTGTCTCTGGAGTGTTTTCCTTCAGCTGTGAAAAAATAAATAACACATTAAGTAAATGTGAAAATGCAATACATTTCAAGGTGCCACGAACCCTAACCAGTCATCGTTTTTGGCTGCTTGACAATTGGAAAACAACATGCAGGGAAGTAAACTCTTTCTACTTCACTTTTTTTTTTTTAATTCTTCATTACTACTACCCCTTACTGTCAGTATAGAGTAAAATACAAATAGGTTTTGTAGTCTGAACTGGCTGACGTAACTTTTCTCAGATGATTTTTGTATTGCTTCCAAAATCAATTCAGGATTGCTCTTTCTAATGTAGCAGCAGAACAGTAAAGGTCATATAAGGTTTTCCTTAAGGTGTTACAACTATTTTATTGATTCTGACATTCCTTTGGCTATGACTGAACTGAAAACATGATTTGTTTCTAAAGTTGTTTTATGCTATTTTATTGTTCTTTTATTTGTTAGCTTTTTCTCTAAGGAAGTTATATTTGTCCTTACACTCATTGTGCATATTCGATTCATACATACGGCCCTGAAAATATATAGAATGCATAATTAATATGATAGAATTGAGTTTAAGTTTAAAGTTTTACATTATCCCTAAGAGGACAGGTTTTGTGCAAGAAGTAAGCTACAAATTGAAAACCAGAAACGGTGCCAAAATAAAGTGTCGTTATAAATTGCAATGACATATGAAACATTAATATAACTCAAAACACAGTGAGGAAAAGCAGGATTTGCTCTACATGACTTCTGCATTTTTGCTTCTTAAAATGTATTAATAGTAGTAGTAGCAGTAGTAAGTGTCATGATGTTGTACTTTTTTGCATCTTGTCTAAACCTTAAACACAAAATACACACTGCAATGAAATTTTTGTTTTGTTGCACTTTGGTGGGGTTTTTTTATTTCGTTATAGGTAAGTAAACATATGAAGACTTGCATTTTCACATACTATTCTTGGCAATATTGCTCAACCAGTAGAAAATTCAATAGATGCCATCTAGAAAAATCAATATTAAAATCCCCACTTATACATAATTGAACCATGTCCATTTTAACACATGCGTCTGCCTGGTTCTAAGCTTTTCCACTCCAGCTCTGCCTGTAGGTTTAACATATTTCTCATTCAAAAGGGTTCATTTAAGTTATTTTCTGTCAACAGCATGTACTCTCCCCAAATTGCTCTGTCTTTATCACCATCTTCCAATCAACTCAGACCAGCCTCCCTGTTCCTGCCAAAGAAAATAATCTTCACAGCATGATACAGCTGCCGTTATGGTTCATCAGGGAAATAGTGTGAAAATCGTGATGTACAGCATTACTTTTCAAACAAACATAGCATCGTGAATGGAGGGAAAAAAGCTGAATTTTGGTCCGATTTGACAAAAGCTCCTTTCCCTACATCTTTGTCATGATTTCTACGTGGCTTCTGAAAAAACACACATATAAAATAAGTTTTAGTTGTGCAACCAGATAGCTACCAAGTACCTTAACATAGTACAGTATAATTATGCAATTAAAAAAACTAGGATTTCATAATAGGGTTTCAGATAAAGTACATTTTTCACTCTTTGTAGTGTTTTATTTTTTAATTTTCAATTCTGCCAGTTTGGAAAATAGACAGCACCTCCAGCCCTTAATGTTCAGTTGATAGAGGACTGTTAGTTTTACCCAATATGTACTCAGCATATCTAAAGAGAACAGTAACCACAAAAGGGTTTTAGTAAATATTCTTTGCAGCTGACAGATAAAAGAATGAGGAAGTAGGTTGGATGTAGGCGGACTCAGACATATTCAAGTGGAAGCTTGCCTCAAGTCTCTAGCTTAAGAGCTTTCCTAGTTCCTGTAACTGTTTTCATTTTAAACAGTGATTTTCCCTTTTGTACAAATGAATGGTGCATTTTAATTATTTAACAATCATTTTAGATGTGTACATTGCGATGTATACAGTTAGAGTTGATTATCACACAGTCACATTTAGTTATACATTAGACTTTTTTTTCTGAATGGTTTCCTATGGTTTTATTGCTGCATTGTGGAATTGTTGATTCTAAAAGTATTTTTTTATTTAAATAAAACAGTACCTCTTTCTTTGATGCATTTCTGCCAATTTAATAGTCAAATCAGCCTGGTGTGTTTAACTCCTCACCCCATGTTTCTGTATTGCCACAGATCAATAGGACATACTCCTGTGCAGGCCTGGATTGAGGAGAGAGTGTGCCTGTGGGTAGAGTCAGTTTTGGTGCCCAACCCAAAATTATTTTTACACATTCAAATTGCAATAGATTGAAAAGTAGATGTGCATCTATTTCAATGAACACAAAAAACAAAAGGGGGAGGCATGAGAATACAGTTAAAGAGTGTTGTCATTATGATTTGAGGTGCTTCAGATGAAGGTTAAGGCTTGAGGTAGTGTAATGATGTAACAGTTTTTAAAAAGATTAATTTTGGGTAATGATCCAACTAAACACACTCACCTAATATAGGGTTATAAGCTCCTTTTTTTGTAAAGTTGTGGTTGTAAAACATTCATTGAATAAAATAAAAAAGAAAAACTCTTTGGATCCCAAGCCACTGCCATGACAAGTCTGTGCAATACTCTGCCAAGGATTACTTAAAAGTTGTAATATGTTTTTGTAAGCATTTATATAAAATAGAAAAGATTGAAAGAAAA
>CAEGAG010050863.1:0-26781 GCA_903067065.1 Brachyrhaphis terrabensis
TCCTCCCACAGTCCAAAAACATGACTGTCAGGTTAATTGGTCTCTCTAAATTGTCCCTAGGTGTGAGTGTGTGTGTGTCTGGTTGTTTGTCTTGTTTGTCTCTGTGTTGCCCTGCGACAGACTGGTGACCTGTCCAGGTGACCCCGCCTCTCGCCTGGAACGTAGCTGGAGAGGCACCAGCACCTCCCGACCCCACTAGGGACAAGGATGTAAAGAAAATGGATGGATGGATGGATATCTTTATGTGCAAATGACATTAAACCCTAAATGATTTTTTAAGAAAAATTAAAATTCATTATTTGGACAGCATTTTTTATACCAATAGAGATGGAAAGGATAAGGTCCTGAGAGATATAAAGTCTTAATTATTGTTTAATGCTCTTCACCATGCAGGTACAAAGGATGTCGCCAATCTTACAGGTAAGATTCATTCATAATCATGTGTCATAGCCATTCTTCCGGTATGACAGTCTTGCAATGCACATGTTTTTTTGTTTTGTTCTGTTTTTTTTTATTTTCAGATGCCTTTGAATGCACTTGAAGCTGTTCTCCAGGAGGTGAAAGCAGCACAGGGAGACAGAGCTGACCTCACCTTGGAACATGAAGGTTGTTGGGTCAGTGTGCGATGTTAGAAAGTTGATCTTTCTGTAAGACTTTTTTGTTTTTCCCTCTTCTAAAGGTCACCGGTTCAAGTCAGCCTCTTTGAAAAATGTCACAAAACCCTTGAATTAGTTCAACATCAGACTAGTAGAAGCTAGACTGGTTACAACAGTGATGTTGTACCAAAACAAAACAAAACAAAAAAAACTTTTGAGTTCATTGTCGTAAAATGTTGCACCACGTCGCATGTTCAGCTTCAGTGTTATCTCAAACCTAAGAGAAATGTATCTCTGTAGACATACTGTGTAGATAAACAAATGGAGAGAAAGAATGGCACAGATGCCATCAATAGCTGATAGAAGACAGACAAAGAGATATTAGTACTGGCACTTCCTTTCTCGCAGTACCAGCTGAGTCAAAGACTATTTTTATACGTCCGACCACACCTAACGACCTGCATCTCCCTCCACCAAGACAGTGCCTTCATCAGTCCTTACTGGTTGATGCCAAGAACATGATGAACACTTCCTGTCTGAGAACTGGAAATGAAGTAAGCGACAGGAAGTGCACTGATAGTTTAAGATATTTTCTTCACTGTCAGTGAACCAGTAGATCGGCTAATCATTTAGCAGGAAACTCTTACAGAGAAGGTAAGAATGTTGTGACGACGTCACGTCTTCATAACAGCAGAAAGCAATCAGTTCTCTGCCACTCCCAAAACAGAACATCCCACAAAGTCCATGTTATCTGATGCTATGCAGATGATACTCTGCTGTGCCTTATATGGGAATTATAGAGGGAAATTCTGGATGAAAAACTGAAAGAAGCAGCAAAAGAATTGAGACTGGGTCCTTCCAGAAGAACAACAAGCCTCAGCCCTTTTCCAAACTGCATATTTCACAATTATGTACTACTGACATTAAATGTTAATCAAATATACTGAAGGTTTGTGGTAACAAAATGCCAAAACGTTCAAAGAGGAGGAATATTTTTACAATCCACTGTGATCAAGGTACTGATCAAAATATTCCTGGTAAACAGATGTTTCCAACTCATCAGCACTATTTTCTGCAGCGACATTTGTCTATGTTGATACATATATACAATATATATTACTTCCTTCAGGGTTCTTCAATTAAAAACATTTGGAACTAAAATAAATTCAGTTTAAAAAATGTTCTGTGACTGTTAAAGAATAAAATGTATGTAACCACATGAAACATTGAAATTGACTCTTATTTGAGAAAGTCAAGAGAAAAAGAATCTCTCAACAGGAAGAAAACACCTGTCTTCATAATTGCTGCTGTTGCCTCCAGCACACAGACTACAGCTTGTTTGGGATTTGAAACTTGGGCCTAAGAGTGAATTAAAGATTTTATAGAGTGTCATGAGGGCTAAAATGTCGAGGAATGTCGTCCATCTGGCTCATCGAAACAAGTCACCAAAACCTCGCCCTGTTAACGTCACGAGGAGACAACACCCAACAGCACCTTTTTACTGCAGATCCTCCCCAAAGTGATTTGAGGAGATAGAAGAAAGAAAAAAAAACCCAGACTGCTTAGGGTGCTGTACAAAAGTATTTTCTGAATCTTCTTATAATTACTCTTGGTGCAAGCATTAACCTGTGATAAATAAGTAAATAGTTGTTCTTATTTGTTAAAAAAAAAAAAAAAAAAGGTGTACAAATAAAAATCTAAAGAGTGTGTCCCGCATTTCCATTTCACCCTGCTAAATTAATATTTTGCAGAAACACAATTTGCTGCATCTACAACTCCAAGTCTTTTGCAGCCTAAAAAAATATTTTCTTGCAGCTGAATGAAGCTGTCCAACATTCAGCTTCATTCATCTTCTCATCTGCTTGCCTCTTCCTGCTGAAGTAAAGTGCCCCCACAGCATGACGCTACTACCACCATGTTTCACCACAGGTATGGTGTCCAAGGGTATGAGTAGTGTTTGTTTGTTTCCACAGAACTTTCCTCTAGATGCTTGCAATGTTACCTTCACAACTGCATAACCATTTTGACCTTACGTAGAATTCATTGGCTTAATCTCAGTGCTTCTGGGTGGCAGTGAGTGGCAGTAACGTAACGACAAACATGCAAAGCCCTGTGTGTGTCCAAGACGACATCAACAAACATCCTGCCTCCCAGTCAACGTTCATATTTGGAAAACTTGGGCCCCAGATTTGACTTTGTATTGTTATATAATGTTCATGTTAAATTGTTACTGCAGGTCCAAGTGGAACCCTTAGGGGTTTGAGAAATCCTGCACGGTTTTAATTAATTTCCCTTATACATATTGGAGACATAAGTGATGCATAAGTCACCCATCTGGTGTTGCGTATGGGTTTTATTTAGTCAGTTCATGTGGGTCCCATACAATAAGCTCACTGTGAGCCGTGACCTACCTTGAGCTCAGGCTCAAAATCAGTTCTCAGTTGGGGTAGGATTTCATCAAAGCCAAAGGAATCCCTTTTGTACTCCGAGATATCACCAAGTTTGAATTTTCATTTGTACCGTTGATCCTAATTTTGGGAATGAGACTTCAAAGTAAAAAGACTGAACTTTGTTAAAACAAAAATGATATAGAAACCTTGTAATGGTTTTGAAATTTTATTTGTGTGTCATTTTTCAGTAGTTCAGTGGCTGCGCTGTGTGACCTAGATGTTGCTTCTCTTTTCCCAGGTTAATGTTTTCAATCTGTAACACTGTCATAAATCAAATGCAGTCTCTCTAAACACACCTGTAAGCGAGAGCAGTCAAGCTTACAGGTGTGTTTCTTATTATTGCAGTCTAAGGACAGCAATAATAGCAACAATGTATAATCCAGAGACCAATGGATAGAAAATGTGGTAGAGCTGGCCTGGTCCTTTCAGCTTCCAAGAAACACTAATCGTCTCAAGTGTCGTGTAAGCTAACATTAACTCACTCTGTACAAACCAAATTACAGACATGAGAACTACTTTAACAAATCAGTTTTATAACAATGTTGACACTTTCCTGGTGATATTTTTGCCTCTCATCTGGAAAGTGGAGTTTCCTGCTCAGTCATATATGACAAGACAATTGAGTTTTTAGGTCTTAAGATTTCAGACAGTTGAAACTTTGAGATTTCCAGGCGTTTAGATCTAAACTGCCACTCAAGGTGGGATTGTGGATGTCACAGTTCAACATACAAAATATTTGGTTGCCATCACCAACAGCATGTAGGTATAAGCAGTCATTTTCATAGCTCTCTTTTAAGCGAATGTCTTCCTCCTTTCCGTGCTCCGGCAGTATGTCGACGAAGGGAAGATTATGGCTTAGATCTGACTCACTGCTGTTACACTTGGGATTAACCAAGGAACAATTTTCACAGAACCTAATTAAAGTGTAAAAAGTCAACATCTTAGTTTTTTTGTCCTCCTAGTTCACCATCACCATTGTTTTAAAGCAGTGGATATATCTGACACATAATTTACCCATAGTGCTCCATGAAACCACACACCTTTGGTACTGTGGGGCACATACTAACGCCGGGTGTGGACGGGCGGATCGGAGCGCCGTGATTAATCACAGGCAACATAATGAAGGGCTTGCTATTGTTGCTGAACCACAATCCATACACAAGCTTCCAAAAGTACAGTTATTCCACCTATGAATGCTTTTCACATTTTTGAACATTATAACCACAAACTTTAATGTAGTTTCCTGGCGCATTCAGATTGGACAGAGAGGATATCTCTGAGAATTGGCAGCAGGACATTAGGCATAAAAACAGTGCGCACTGGGAAGTGTCAACAGATTTGGGCTGTCATCCAAACTCGTTTCAAACGTTCGTAGGTCTACGGTGGATCCAACCAGAAGTTAACCAGGCGCCATTCCAGCTGGTGTATAATGAGAGGATGCTGTAAAATGATTTGTCATTTGAAGCTTCAGCAAGGGTCTGTATAGGCTGATCAATGAGAAAATGATTACCGAAGGTGTAATGCTGAAATATGCAGAGTATATTATTGATGCAGGAATGGGATCATGGTGAGATATCAAGGATGACAACCAAAATCTTCTAACGAAGGGAGGGGGAACTGCCACTTGAGAGAGACAAACTGTCAACTCCCTATAAGGTCGGATTTACTCGCTAAGAAAAGGTTTTATGTTTTGTCATATCTTTATTTTAGGACTTTTAAAGCGAAGTAGATTTACATTTCATATAAGAGAGGTAAATTAGACTTTGAAATTACACAAGACTTTGTCAAAGGGATGAAGCAAGGAAATGGAGAAAAGCAAGTTTAGAGGTATAATACAAATAAGAAGCTGTAGTGTTTTGTTTTATATCATCTCCATAGCAACGTACCCTAAATTTTTACTGACACCCTTCCATGTTCTTATCGATATGGAAGGGTGTCCTTCCTGTCCTAATGATAAGGTGACTATCTGGACTACTCCACTTATTGGCAGACCTGCCTTAATCACCATGGGGTTGCCATGGCGACTGAACACAGGCTGATGGAGAGACACCGCTGACTAAGGTTTTGCACTGATTTCTTGGGCAACTTCCTTCGGCTGAATGGGTGTCAAAAGACCCCCCAGGTGCTGTTTTGTCTCATAACATGTTCTCATCAATATGCTCTTTGTTTCGGTGCATAATTTGTATTTTTGAAATTACAATTATATTCCTTTTCATTTATTCAATTTCAGGTAAGTTCACACGATGGAGCTGGTGTAAAACTCCGTTACCCTGATCAAACCTCAAGTACTAATTTTGATGTTTTTAATCATTTATCACTTCCCTGTACTAGTGCTCCTCCTTAGGCCTGCACAATTGCACGTTTCCCTCATTTTCAACAAGAAAATGTAGTTTATCCCGTTCCATAAATTTGGTGCAACTTATGACAAGGAACCAAAGCAGTTTGTTTGTTTTTGCAACAGCTTGTTAAATTCAATATGTAATTTATGCCTTTAGTCATGAGCATTCTCTGAATTCTTGAGTAAAAAACATGCATTTGTGTGTCACTTGGTTTCTCCGTCGCCTTTGGGAGGATCAACAATGCATCAGCAACTCTGATCTCTTTCCGCTAAATCAAGCAACGCCATCGGAGAGAAAAACTGTTTATTCCCACACGAAGAAAGTAACAAATGTATGCACTAGCTGAATAATCTTTTGGAAACATCCGGCTGGTCATATGAAAAAAGAAAACGAAGACCAGAACAGGCTCATCAAACCTACAGAGTGAGTCAGCCGTGCTTCTCGTTCTTTGTTGTGGCGAGGGCGGCGCTGTGGGCGGGTTGGAGGTGAGGCTCATACAGGTAGAGGTGAGACAAGCTATCAGCTCAGCTTCAATCCTCAGAAGTCACCTTCCGCAGGAAGAGCTCACACACACCTGCCTACACACACCTGTCTGCAAACTCACTGCAACACAACACCAAGGTAAGACTGTAGGAATATCTGCACTTTATTCCTAATTAATTCTTCTTTTTTTTATATTAATTTAATTGCTATAAAGTTTAGAAAGCCACATACATATATACATATTTTTTATTATTACTTTGAACTGCCGGATTTTGGATATTGTGATAAATTACCTTCAGATTTCAGATTTTTCTGCCATACGAAGCTCTCAAGAAAATCTAACGTTTTTGCATTTTTGTTTTTCTTTATTGAGATATTTAACTGTAACAATTTGTCACATGCAATTTGTTTTGGTTTGATCATTGGCTCTCTTTCACTACGACAGAACGGAAAAACAAAAGAAACCCTGACAATATCACCAAAGTTTAATATTTAAACACTTAAAACTTAAAATGTAAAAATATATTAAAAACTTTGCTCAGCATATTTAAAACTGTTACCAAAACTGTTCAATAAAATCAGTCAAACTTGGCATAGATATAGTTTCCCACCCATAAGATCAGATTTTAAGGGCGTGGCGTAGAGGATAGCGCGACCCGTGTTTGGAGGCCTTTCGCGGGTTCGACTCCCGGACCGGACGATATTTGTTGCATGTCTTCCCCCTTTCCTGTCAGCCTACTGCTGTATAAGGGACACTAGAGCCCATAAAAGACCCCTGGAGGGGTAAAAGAAAAAAAAAAGATCAGATTTTAAGTTTGTTTCATCCAAGAAAAAGCATCAACAGTCATTTGCCTCTGATGACGTCACAAAAGGCACAGGGCGCCACCAAGTGGTTATAAATCATTTGAAGCTCAAGTGTAGCTCGTCTACTTTAGTATGTCTATGAAGCCTGGCTGGAAGTTCCTTGTGTGGCTTAGTCTTTACTGATGCCAGCTGATCAGCTTGATTCTTGCACCTCTTGTGATGTCATCAATCCAAATAGACAAAAAGTGGAGTAAGAAGGTCTATTTTGGTTTTAGGATGAAAGTCAAAAGCCTTGCGTTTCACACTTTATTATCCATCTGTGTTATTCTGGACATAGTACATATATTAGTGTAAAAAATTAACTATTTGATAGTAACTTTAATTTTGACAAGATGGGTAAAGATCACAGGCAGCGACAGAGGCACTGACTGGAAGTTTGATTTTATTCGCTATTCAATGCTGTTGTTTGCTGTGTTGTCATTTTGTTAAGCACCCTACATCTTGTGAAAACTTCAAGGTACACATATTTTTAAGTTTTAACAAAGAGAAGGAGCAATAAGAGAGTCGGTCTTTGGTTTAGGAGGCGCTTGAGATGCTTTCTTTGGCCCAAATGCAAAAATTTGATCAGACAGATACTGCAGGGATGAGAGGTGAACTGGGAAACTTACCGTTCCACTTGTCTCCACTTTCATCAGATGATGAATGCAATCAGAATGCATTCACAGGCACCGTCACATTCAGGTTGGACGAGCACAGGTGTCATAAACTGAACAGTAAGAGGCCACACCTGATACGGCTCATGGGATTACCATGAGAAACAGGACCGTTCACAATTACAAAGACAGAGTTAAGAATTTATGTCCTGGCCAAACTTCTCATCTGGTAATCACCTAAAAACCTGCTTGGCTAGAAAATTTTTTGTTTTCCATCTACCTTTTTTTCTTTTTTCTTTTTTGGCCGTAGGTGCAAAACTGCACACTGCAAAACTCACAATGCACTTATTTCACACTCTAAGTGGCAATACCAGCAAATTTATCACACAGTGCATTGTTTTACCCTTTAACCACATTGCTTAGGTGGCTTGAAAGCATCTAAGCAATGTGGTTAGCTAGATTTTCTGAATGCCACACCTCACCGTTATCTCCGTCAGATTTCCCGTGTGTCGACAAGCGGCCTTTCTAGAGGGAAAAACACGAGTCTGAAACCGATTGAAATGTCTTCAACTGTTTTACTTGAAAAACCAGAAACCGGTGCCAAGCGTGAGGCTGGCGAGGGAGCCGGCCTCATGCCTTTGCAGTCGGCATGCGTTCTGATGAACGAGCACACTGAAGTAACAACGTCAAGATTTTACGCACACCCAAGTGGACCAGACAAATCAAGAGCTATTTCTCAGAGATCTAACTGTGCACCCTGAGTAGAAACGCACAGTGACAGCGTCGGGGTTTGTCATCGCTAAGTTTGAATGACACACCCTGACTTAGTCTGATGCATAGAGAAGCGTGCTGCTCTGCAGCATTCCTCTGCTGGTTGAAGGGTGTATGCAGGCGGTCTGCATGACACACTGAGAGCAAACAATAGTTTTTATGCTTTTAAGTTTGGGTTGAAGTTGGAGCTCATCGAAAAATATAATGTAATTTATTCTTGAAAAAGATAGCTTGCAAATTTTTTTAGAGACCAGATAAGGGTGCTTTTACCCTCGTTTGGAAGCACTAGTATTACCAGCACAAACCCATAAAACCCAATGGACACTGCAAAAATTTTTCTTATTTTGATGGCATTTTATGTGCCACCTGTGCCACCCCTGATGGAATGGCGCCCTGAGTAAGGAGCCACACTACCTGTATTAAAGACTGCCACTACTTCCCAATGAGTGTTTTGCACATCATCATTTTAACAAATGCACAAAATATTTGAAAGTAAATGGCAAATTACAGCACTAACATCATACTTAAGTCTTGCTTAAAGTTGATATAATAGAAGATTTAATAATTTACGGCATGTTTCTGTACAGATTCTGAAAGTGAAAAGGTTCAACAACCAACTTAAAAGAAAAATATCTCTTCCGTAAAAGACGCTGAATCAAAACAATGTAAAAGCTACTTTCAGACTTTACTAACTGTCTAATAACTTCAGATTGTTTTTTCCATTCCACCATTTATCACCAATTGCACTGTCAAATCGGATCTGGTCATGAGAAGGAGTACAGGACAGGACAACAGGGAGTAAAGGGTAGATGAGCAAAGCATATTTCAGAACATTATGAAGCTCAAATGAGATGTATTTCAACATACAGTAGGAAAAATACGTGTTTTAATGTTAATCTATTAAATCTATTTCAAATAAATTATTAAAAGGGCCTTTAAATGCATGTGCACTGTGTTTCTACTCTGAAATAATTGTTGAATCATATGTAACAATTAGTAGGTATAGATGATTTGTTGTTGTTGTTGTTGTTGTTGTTTTTTAAAATGTTTTTGTGGCTCCAGCGGTCTTTATTTATTAGTTTCTGGTCGAAGACATGCAGCAAACAGGCATCTCCTTGTTCCGAAAGAAAGTGAAGAGAGTTTCAGTCAGTGGCCGCACCTGAAACCTGAAGGCCCAGACACACCCAGGCGTTTCCTGGGGATGCAGACACAATGGACGCACTCAATGCAGAGACAATACCGGGACAGTTTAGTGGATGACAAATGTTTTCAACGAAGAGCAGAAAAATGGTTGTCAGCGGAGTTTGGCTCCCCCTGGTGGCGGTTATTGGTGTTGTATCTCTTGAGTTTGACCGGGACATCAGAAGATCTTGACATTCATTTCCTGTATTTTCTTTCTGTGTAGCAACATGACCGCAAGGGATCCTCCACCCTACCTCAACCAAGGTATGCTGAACACACACATCCTCGTGGACATTGCCTTGCAAAGCTTCATCCACCATTTCGCTTTTTCCACATTGCTACAATCAAAAACTTTGGATGTAGGATTACCATAATTGTGAAGTGAAGGAAAACATATTTTTCTCAGCCTCATTTACTCTAACACTCCTAACTAAAATCAGGTGCAAGATGTTGAGATGTCAAAAGTCATTTAGCTAGTGGATAGTCCATGTGTATGCATTTCTTACTTTATATAAACTCCATGTACAGTAAGCTTGTGCATTCCCACAATGCTGTGGGAATCCTTCTGTTGAGAAGGCATGGAGAAGGGATAGTCAATGAAAAGATGAATTCAAGTAAATGCAGTGGGGAATGGCCCAGTCAAAATCCAAACCTTGGAAATGACCTTTTCTCACATAATGACTGGTGGCAATGTGACAAAGGGTGAAATGGTTATTTTTGCGAGGCACAGCGCATCAAGAGCATGTTACTGGTCGTTAATTCCCTCCCTGTTTTTGTTTAAGGAGATTCTCAGGGGACAGGAGTGAAGGCTTACCATGTGCACACCCCGTTCACCCCTCCTGACCAACAGCAGGTCGACTCTGCCTCTGCGTCCAGACCAGGTACGGAGCCACTCAAATAAGCACAGAAAGACATCAGTTCCTTTGTTTTGTTACTTTTTTTTTTAACCAGAAACTTGAGCATTGGAGTGATCTAATAACCTGGTTCCCTTCTCCCCTTCAGTGTACACCAGTGGAGGGGGAGGCGGCAACGAGCAAGACAAAAAGAAGTTTGTGAGCTACAGTGTAGGTCTGGGTCACAGCCCTGGCATGACGACCTGCACGTCCTGCCAGCAGCAGGTCATGACCAACGTCCATTACAAAGCAGGGACGTACGCCTGGCTCATGTGCTTACTCTTCATCTGCTGTGGGTGAGTGTCTGACGGCACGTCTGGATTAAGCCACTCGCTCCACAAGGCTACAAAAAAAAAGGAAGAAAAACAGATTTGTGATTCATATTTAGTGAAAAACAACTAACCGCTTGACTTTGCCTTCAAGGAGAGCAGCTTTCTTGTGATATTTTAGAATGGTCTTTAATAATAATAATAATAATAATAATAATAATAAAGCTCTCGAGGCTTATTGAAGCTCTTTGAAACTGTTTTGAAAGTATTCAGGATTTTGAATACTTTCAACTTCCATATCCAAGTAGAACAGTGGAAAAACTGGGAGGGCGTTTATTATTTACTGTGCAGCACATGAAATATTGCTATTATGTATTTCATAATTCTTATTTAAATGCATGCATATTCTGAACAATCAAATATATTAAACACACTATTTGTTTATTCATTTTTCTTGTGTTCATTTATTAATAGCTAACCCAAGTCTTATGCACGTTTTAATATGAAATTAGAAAATAAGAGTATTATTTCTCTTATTTATTGATTTTTAATTTTAAAAAATATATTATTTAGATTTCATTATGATTTGCATTTTATTTATGTATAAATGCTAATAAATATGGAAAATATATGCTAGATATTAGCTATTTAAAGCTAATGTTCATTCACTATTAATTTATTAATTATTACATTTTAATCACAGATTTTTAAGTGCTTTCATATAGACCTGCTTTTGAATGACAAAAGTTATCTTGAAGTCTTTAAGATATTTTTTTAACAAAAGAACAAATTTAATATTTAATCTGACAAAACACACTGAAGTTCGTAATTAAAAGGTGACAAAATAAAGAAAGAAAGAAATGTTCATACTTCTGCAACAGGCAGGGTGACTCTGGAATGTGCCGGTATGAAACTCAGCCTGTTTGTGTTTTTGCAGATTGTTCCTGTGCTGCTGCTTGATTCCATTCTTCCTAGACAGCTTCAAGGACGCGTACCACACCTGCCCCCGCTGCGAAAGAGTCCTGCACATAGAGAAGAAGCAGTGCTGTAAATGACAAGCGCCGTCTTGTCAGCTTTGTCTGCCTCTGGATTCCCCTGAGAAGCAAATCGAGCTTCTTGTTTTTGTTTTTGTTTTTTCTCACATTGGGACGTTGACTCTCTTACTGGTATTTCTATGGACAAACCGTCGATTTTTACTCAAGGCAAAAATGAAAAATAAAAAAAAATAAAAATCTGACGTTAAACAGCTTCTGCAATGCTTCAAAATATTAGCAAATACACAGATATTTAAACTGTCAATAAAGACCTCTGGTAGGTTTATCATGCCCTACATACTTTTTTTTTCTTTTACAGATCTCTTGTATTTTTCAATAATCTTTTTTTTTTTTTTTTTTTGCTGGAATGATGCTGGTAAAATGAAGAATTGTTTACAGATCTCATGTTTCAAAATGCTGTTTGAAATCTAAACCAATCATCTCGCCGCTCGGAGGGACTTTTAAACAATTAAATAATAAAACAAATCAAGAGAGTAAAGAAACCTTACAGGGTAGAGGCGAGAGTAGCTGCTGGAGGACAGTGATCACACAATAACTTTGTGTTGGCGTGTTTTGTTGAAGGATTCTGCCTATGAGACTCTGCTATGAATTAATCTGTATATGAGAAAGCACACTTTTAATTTTTATTGCTGTGTGAAGAGCAGTTCACACACCACACCATCGTTTTGATCTATATCTCCAAACAGAATTGCCAAATCAAATTATGTATTTATGTATAATACAGCTACATGTGTAACCTTCTGTCTCTAAATTATAATAAAAAAATAGCTGCTTAATGATACACTAATATGCTAAATCTCAGATTCATTTCTGGGTGAAACTGATGATGCTTGGATCTCCGTTATTTACTATATCTGCTGGAAAATGTTGCACTCCAATAAAAAGTAGAATATACAGATCGGATGGATTGTCGTGTTTCTGAATGTAAAAACATACTTTTTAAAATTGATTTGTGTAAAATGCTTATTACATGAACTCTGCCCTCAGTTAAGGAGGTTGTTTAGACTTTTTATAGGCAAGGAAACTGGACCTCCACAGCTGGAAGCAGATATTTATGAATGCTGTATAAAAATACACCTAACTGTTTTAATCTTATGTCTGACAATACAGAGAATTTGTTGAGACAGCACTTCACTTTTTCCACCTTTTATGTTATGGCCTTATTCTAAATTGTGTTGCCAATTAATCCATCCATTAATCTCCATGTCAGCAGAACAACGACCCAACGCACATGGGCAAGACCTCAATGCTGCGGGTTCATAACCACTGTGAGTGTCCGGCAGGGGCCATGCCCGATTTCTTAATTTTCCCCCCAAATATCATACAAAGAAGCAGTGTGTTTGAGGTGTTGCCACAGGTGTACCTCAATTTATCTCAACCTGTAGGTAACCTGTAATCAGAAGCTTACAAAGCCATGCAATAATCATCTGGCTTGTTCCAAACTGTTTAAAGACCGGTGAATGAAAGTCTCTTTGCACCAATCCATCAGTAGTTTAAGGCTGTGAAGACATGACAAAGCAGCCGGTGAGGACAGACACAGCTGGATGAATGGATATTGGAGCAGGGATGCAACGATTAAAAGTAGCCCTCAAGAAACTGGACAAAAGAAGCATGATTGGCTCGTTACCAGGCCTGTTCAGAGCTGAATGACTGCTGGTGAAGGTATTCAGCCATTTGATCCCGGTCTGTTGGAGTAAGGATGCATCTAACAGTTGCAGGACGGTAGCTCTTGAGGACTGAGCTACCGTTTAAAAGAAACCACAGATTCTTTTAAACCAAAGAATCTGTGGTTTAAAATATGCCACAGATTCTTTGCGGGATCTTTGGCTAAACTTTGAGCTAGTTTAAGACATGATCATAATTTGATATAAGGAAGATGAAAGTCCACCTTGTCTTAAGAGAAAGGCATCAGACCTCTAACAGGCTTTCTTCCCAGATTGACGTGTATTTAGCGCCACCTATCTTCACCCTTCTCTGCTTGAGGAAAGCATCAAACACAGGCTGATGTCAGCTCTAAGGATGTTGTGTTGAGTTTTCTTTCCCTGGTGTCGCCTACAAGGCTCAGAACAACGGCTCTCTTTTTGTTACCCTTCCATCAAGCCCAGATTTGGGTGCATGACAAAGATCTAAACTTTGAATGTCTCCAAAGTAATCTTGAGGATCTTGGCTGTTAGATGAACGGTCATGCCTCAATGGGGTTTCAGTCGATAAAACAGAGTTCTCCAAGTTGTTCAAAGCTTTGGATCTCATCCTGTAGGCTAACCCTGCTTCAGGCTTCACCACAACCTGATCTTTCTCATGCATTCCTTAATCTTCATGAAGACGTTTGCTTACTAATGTCCTCAAAGAAATGCTGCATATAATTTATTTGGGTCCTGCACATGTGGCTTTGTGTATACTAATCAAATGATCTTGTAATGAAAAGCACAGTAACTTCCTGATGGACGATAACCACCAGCTACAGCTTCACCAGCGAGTTGCCCCATATGTACCAGTAGCAGTCGAGTTGTTTTTTTTTTTTCTCGTTTTTATAGAAAATTTTTATTCAACATACATTTTCCAGCAAAAAGGCAATATACAGGAATAGTTGTCGTACACTGCTGCTACACTGATGATTTTCAACCGAAAAGATCAAATCAAGGTGATTCTGCAGGTCATCTTTGTACGCAAGGTTTTCAAACAAGACAAACCACCGCAGTTAGGTTTTTCCAAGAAAAAAAAATCTGTAGGTAACAGAAAAAGAAAAAAAAGTTGTCAATGGTACATCAGGAACAAAAAGAAAATAAAGAAAAAAAAAATCTACACACAAGAAATATGAACACCTGGCTCCTTCTGTACCCAACAAGAAAAGGCGTTTCTCTTAAATTTTACACGTTCATATTTTTAAATATACAATTCTTAAATGTCGTCTTTACAGAGCCAGCTATGTGTTTTTAAGGGGTGCATTCCATCTGTGCTTAAAAATAATAAAACAAGACAGGAGGGGTGGGGATTCAGAGGGCTTAAAGTGTTTCTTACAATGCTGGTTTTGGCTCTACACAATCCTCAAACTTGAAGGGACTGCAGCTCGACCAAGCACGACGCAGTTCCTGCTTTTAACCACCAGAGGGCGACAGAGTCGAGATAAGGGAGGGAGGGAGGGAGGGGTGTGCGTGTTTGTGTTTCGAGGAATGACTGAAACTATTAAAGGGGAGGGCAAAAGTGTTTGTGCACGTGTGATTCGAGAGAAATTAATGTTACGGGAAAAACAGACGGTCCTGAGAAAGCTGCGACAGTAAGTGCCAACTCTCAAGATTAAAGAGACAATTCTGGTTTTTCTCCATTTATTTTCAACAGATGTCGTTTTGCAGATTTTTTTTTAAGTTTTATTATACAAGATCTGCAAAAAAAAAAAATAATAATAACAGATTTACTGTCCTCCAACCAAACTAAGTGAGAAAGAATTGTGTAAACTTGGAAATACTGTTTTTTTTAATTTTTTTTTTTGTTGCGCTATAGGATGGGAGAAGGAACTACCACGAAGCTCTGAGCAAACATCTTTTCATCTAATTCAATACATAGCGGTGCAGTTCCTCTCCAAGCAACTTCATTTAAAACAACCCTCCTCAGCCCAGACGAAGAAGAAGGAAAAAAAACAGAAATGGGGAGAAAAGACGTAGTTCCCGCTTTTCAAATTCATCTTAAAACCCAATTTTACATCTCCCACTTCAAGACAGGCAAAAAAAAGCAGGCAGTGAACAGGTAGAAAAGCCAAACAGCCTCAAACGTAAAGGGAGACGTTTAAAAAAAAAAAGAAAAAGAACTAAAATGTACAACAAAAATAAACAGTCAGGAGGTGGTTGGTGCAGTTTATTTTTCCTTTGAAGAATAATCTGTCAGCTGCAGCGAGATCCTGTGTCGCTGAAGACGTAGTGCCGGTGCGGAGCTGTAGAGGTGTCCTGGCGGGTGTTAAAGAGTGATGAACACACACACGCATACAAGCAAGCACGCACACCCACACAGCCTCGCACACAAACACGCACTCACACACACACGGTTGGTTACAGTCTGTGGTTATGGTTTGTTAAAGTGGGAAAGAGGGAGGGAGGAAGGATTTGAGGAAGATGAGGAGAACGAAGAAGAGGAGGAGAAGGAGGAGGAGGAGGAAGGGTCAGGAGGGGGGGGGGGTCAGGCTGCTTTAGTTGTGGATCTTGATTGCTTTCTCCAGGTATGTGTAGCGACCTCTCTTTGGAGCTTTGTTGAAATGATCCAACCCTAGCCAGGGCCGCGGGTGGGACATGTTACCTGTGGAGGACAAGACGCCAGAGAGGGTGTGAGGCACCTTGGCTGCTGCCCGACTCAAAAAAAAAATAAATAAAAAAAAATACGTAAACGTCTCCTGGAAATACAACATGAAGAAAATGTGTTTCAGAGCAAACCATCACCAGCATCTCTGCACCAACTCAAATTAAAAACCCTTTAAGACCACTATGAATTAAATTTAAGACCTGCATCACGACAGCAAATTGTATTTTTAAAATTTTGCCAGGTCTTTTCTTTCTAGGATGTATATCGCATCGTACGTGTTGGCGACAGAAGTGAGCCGGTGGCAAAGACGAACGTCGCCCGGACAACTGGCAATAGTTTACACTTATCAATGATAGACGCAAACAAGACAACTAGCTAGCAAGTGTATATTAGCAGCTAGTTAGCAGTAGCATCAACTGCTTGAGTCACATAGAACATTACGTGCGACTCAAGTTCTGCCTCACAGAAAAGTCTGACAAGAAAAATAAACTAGATGTAAGAGTAAACAGTCCTGCCACAAGAAAAGAAACATTTCTCTGCAGTAATTTATTTTTTTCCGTACTTATCCACAGTTGGAAAATCATAAAAGCAAATTCAAGACTTTTCCAAAGAGTTAGTAGCAACCTTCCTCCCCCGTTTTCCATCAGCCAGAGCCTTCGTCACAAGTTCTGTTCATGCTTAAAATAGGAAGTTTATTGGCAGAGCGTCACTGTAAATAATCTCCCAAGTTCAATAAATGGCCACACCAATAATTATTTACCACATGTAACTAACTGTTTGAAATCCTGAAATACGTTTTCTCTCCCTTTCATTATATTTGGCAAAAAAACCAGCTTATTTAGAGGTCACCTAAAATCCTTTAAACCTATTTGTGACAGAACGTGGTTGTACTAATAACGCAGGGCAGCTTTCGGTTGCTCAAATGTTACTCAGAGTTCTTTGTGGAGAGGAAATACCTTTTGAACTTTCGTGACCTCAAACCCAAAACTGAAACTCATATAGATGGAGACATTTGTATATTATTGTGATGCTTAACATCCTGGACTGTGGATATTCCGGCACAGCTGCCGGCACTGGAAGAAATACCTGGCTGTGGCTCAAAGTCCTTCAGGTTGACCTCGTACTCGTCTTCGGTGATGTACTGATGCCGGCCCATCATCACAATCGCAAACTTAAACTTGGGGGGAGGAGAGAAACACGCAAAAATAAATAACAAAATGATACACATTGTTTTTACTTTTCTTTTTTAAAAAAAAAAAAAAACAACATGACACCACACCTTCTCAAATTCTTTCTCCTGGATGTCCAGCATGGTCTGGATCCTCCTCATCACCTCCCTAAACGGCTCCCCCTGCAGGGAGGATGCAGAAATTTAAGTCACTTGATTAAGGAAAGCAATCTGACAAACATTCGACACGAAGCGGCGTCACATGCCTGTCTGATCTTCAGCAAGAAGGGAATCCCAAAGGTGCCAAAGACTTCCTTGTGGAAGTGAGCGACTGGGATCAACATCTCAGTGTCCTTGTCCAAGTCCACCTGGTCCAAAGGAATCTCCTAGATGTAGAAAATGGGATTATTTTTTTGTGTGTGTGTGAGAAAAAATTCTGGGTTGTATTTATTCTGCAGCTGGAATATTAGAAGAACCAAAGCAGCACTAATCTGATTCTAAAGAAGCAAACTGAACCGGGCGCATCAGAGCTGACAGCTCTGCAGCCAGGAGATGCAGCTCAAGGAGGCGAAGCGGCTAAAAATACACACACCTCCCAAACACACTTACCTCTATTCTAAAGGTGCGACTGGCAGCAGGAGATAAACATTCTAGCAGCTCGTCCTCCTGGTGAACCCCGATGATTTTATAGCTTACTATCTCTAACAGCCTGCAGGGAGGGGAGACGGAAGAGAGTTTGATGTGAAGCCGCAGCTGTTCGAACGCTTTCAAACTATGAAATACAAGAAATTATGAGGACTAAAAAATGACGGCTCAGCAACAGAGGACATAAAGATGTCAAGATCCCCAATTTACATTTTTCCATACTTATCCAGAAGTGGAAAATAAAAATCAAACATTTAAGGCATCTGTAGGAAATGTCTATTCTAGTAAATGTCAGAGGAGAGAAGATTTAATATTTGATGAGGCTGCAACAACTTCAAACGTCACACCAAATTATGACCGACATCTACTTTGATTTTTCTCTTAAAAAATAAATAAAATATTAAAGAGTTTTTTAAATATCTGGAAATAAAATACTATAATAGCAGCTGCACCTCTGTGTGTGAGATATGAGCCACTCAGGTGAAGTTATGTTTCTCTTACACCACTGTGTGCCAGAGAGACCAGTCTTACTTCTTAAATTTTTAAAAAAATAAATTTAACCCTCAATTAGCTGTAAACCTAAAAAAAAATACAATGTGTGTGAAGTTAACAAAGAGCAAATCAGTGCACCTAACTGAATGTAGAATGTTTCTCAATTATTAATCCTGGCAAAACAAACAATACTACAGAAAAATAATCCAGCAATCCTGCTGTTCACAATGAATCCTGATCAAGTTTGTGTTTTTTCTAGTTTTAGAAAAATCGGTGTCTCGCATATTCAGAGATAAATACCTGAGCTTATCAGAGCCGTTTTCAGACAGCTCCACTGCCTTTTTACATTCTTCCAAAAGGTCCCGTACACAGCCATGTTTGTCAGGGTACAGGGTGATCTCCTGCAATAAAAGTGTGTGAGAAAAAACAAACAAACATTGGACCAATTGTATAAGTACACAGAAATGTCAGTTGAACAAAACAATCAAAGTATGTGGATTACCTCCTCTCTGAACTGGATGTTGAGCCATATGCATTTAAAACTCCTCCTGTTCTCAAAGTCTGTTATCTTCATCTTCAACTGTGAGCACAGGAAGAACAGAGGAAAACACGTTTTTATGCCATCGTAAAGGCCGTCTGTGATTCACCTCTTTCCATCACTAACGTTTGTACTCATCTAAAAAGGATTTGACCCAAATGTGATCATCAGAATTAAAAAACGTGGTAATGACTCATGGATAAACCTGGGAGCAAAAAATAAATAAATAAAACTTGGGGTAATTCCCCAGAACGTTTTATTTTCTCTCTTTCCCAGCTGTTAGGCTACAGGTGGTTCACACTGTACCAAACGAAAAGCTACAGACTTTAAAACAGGGCAATTGAATATATAACTACAATAGGATTAAGCTGATTATGTACTTAAAAACACACCGGGCTCTCGTATTTTCTAACTTTAGCTGGTTGGTGTAAGCCTTCTGAGGTAAGCCCAAACTCTCGTTAGCTCAGCCTGGACAATCTACCGACAACCCACTGAACTGCATCCGAGTGCGAAAGCAGACCAGCGGGTGACGACACCTTCACGATAAACGGAAAACAGAGTTTTAACACGTCTTTCTAGCCGATGTAATTCAGAAAAATGGCTTTCAAAATCCAAATTTGATGGGGGGGAAATTGCACAAATGTGGCTAATCGGTATATAACAATTAAAAAGAAAGAAATCAAACATCCAAGCATTCCCACCTGCTGGTAGTAAAGCTTCTTGGGCTGCCGAGGCTTGAAGAATTGCAGCAGGTCTCGCAGTGTCCCATCATAGTTGTGTCTGAGAGGATTCCCTGGACCGTCCCTGTACCTGGCCACCACACCACCAGGCAGGGGGGGCAGGGCGGTGAAGGGAAGGAAGGACGGATGGAGAAAGACGGGAGAGGGCGCGGGGGAGTCATGGAGGAGAGAAGATGTGTAAGTTGGCATGGAGAGAAAGATGCACAGAAGAGTGAGAGGTGAGCGGGAGGAGTTAAAGAGGAAAACAAAGAGAGAGGTGGAGGGGGGACAGGTTACACAACATTTCTCACAGCTGGAAATGACCAAACAGAAAGCAAGTAAGTCCAAGAGGCAACTCAATTAAGACATTTGGCAAACGTTTAAAAGACTGGATATTGTAGATCATCTAAATCAAGCTTTTTGTCCCAGGGGACAAAAATTGGGAAATTTAAACTACTTATAGGCGACAAAATGTATTAAATTAAAAAGGCAAGCATTTGTTTATTGTGTTTTTTTGTTGTCTTATTTTACTTGCTCTACAATAAAGCTTATTTGTTATTAAATCTGTACATCACAAAAGACCCAGAACATAAAAAGGGTGCTGTGTCAGTGTGTGGATGAGACAACCCTCCTACCCCTGGGACTTGAAGAACTGCAGCAGCATTGGATCTGTGTTCAACCTCTGTGCGACTGTCTTGGCCACCTGACAAAAACACACACATTACAAGTAGGTTAGCACCGACTATGTCAGGCGCCTTGAGCAAATAAGATGAATAAAGAAAGGAAACAAAGATCAGATTTATACGTCAGCCAGAAAACTTCACATATCCTTGCATCAATAAGAAGATTTTCAAAGTGCTAGCTGTACTTTAACACCCGAGAAGAGTTCAACTTCGATTAAACAAGCAAATTTAACTTTAATACTGTTAAACATCCTTAAGATTTTTGCTCAGTTTAGCTGTATGAAGGGATGAAAAGAGGTCACCCCTCAATTCAGGCAGCATTAATGAAGCCGAGAAACCGCACCTGAAAATAGTTCATGCGGTTTGAGAGCGTGACCACGAAGCCAGGGTCGTTGTGGATGGTCTTGTCACAGAAAATGACATCAACTCGGTGGTACAGATCCCGGAAATAGTCCTTTGCTGTGGGCAGCTCACTGCTGTCGTTCTCTGGGTCGTCCCTGTGCGGGAGCGGCAAGAGAACGAGATTAAAGCGCCGCTCACATAGCAACAAACCGTACGGATCGATTAGAGACACAACGGTCCATCAGGAGCAAAGTTGTTTCTGTTTTATGTCAACAGAATCAGTCATAAAGCCAAAAAGGCACACAAACCTACAATCAGAACAACTTCAGATCAAAAGATGAACAAAGTTATGGATGACCACAGTTTTTCTGCTTTAAAAAAAACTGGAGTAGGGAGCAAGTATCCAAACACGGTTCCTAAACCTGCTTTATGTCAAAACTCCCCACTTTCCCAGGCTAAAATTTTCTGATTTCTTGTTCTATTCCAGTCTCAAAGTACAGGTCTGAAATATCAAACTGAATTTACTGTGAATATTTCTACAGTTTAAAACGTGAAATATGTAAAAACTATAACGTGTAAAAAAAGAAGGAAGGATGGAAAGGATGGAGGGAGAGAGGATAGGAAGGAAAAAGCACAAAAGGAATGATAAACAATGAAAGTAAAATAGGACAGAAGGAAGAAGGATAAGGGGAAGCGAAAGAAAGGAAGGATACAGGAAAACTAAATGGACAAAAAGAAAAAGAAAAACAGGAAGGAAGGCAAAATAGAAAGGAAAGAAGCTAAAAACAAATTATGACTTGGCAAATAAAAAGATGGACAGACGGATGGACCAGTTTAGGAAGGACAGATGGACGGACGGTTAGAGAGACCTTGTAGACAACTCCAGAATTTTCCTGTGTTAAATTCTGGGAATATTTTTCTCCAGGCTCCTTTCTCTTCCCACACACATCCAGATCTGACACATGTCTAAAACCAAATCCCCCTCTCTTCCAGGCTGCACAGAAACAACATTCTGACCCGAGTTTACAGCTGGAAAACGCCACTGATGGAAATAAACGGCAAAACTCACTTCTGGAAAACAATTATGTCCCCGTCCATGAGCTCGTCCAGGGCCTTGTCCAGAGAGACATCGTAGTCCTGAATCCGCTCTGTTAGGTTGGGCTTTACTTCCTGCAGTAACAAAATCACCATTAAAGCAGGATGAAGTCAAACCGGTGGAAACCTGGTGAAAATCCAAACCGACCGCCACAAACAGAGCTCACCTCATAGAGGATAAGGCTAGTTTCCTGCTGAAACCCTGCTCTCTCACACATGACTGGCAGCAAGTCTCCTGGGTAAAGCAGAATAAACTGTTTTAGTACAAAATAAAAGACATTAGAGGTAACCTTCCAGAGATATTCTTACTTATTTTGCAGGATATAGGTGTGTAGATATGTCCACAATAATTTAAGCTTCTGGTTTTGGGGTCGTACATCTTCAAGAACAACATGACATCATCTAAAAAAAGAATAATAATAAAAAAAGCATATTAATTTTAAAAAAAATACATACTAACCAACCACGTTAATAAAGTTCAACTGCAGACCAATTTAATAAATTAGAATATTATTGAAAAGGCCCTTCATTTCAGAATCACTCAGTGAAACACATATAGATTCATTACACAGAGATGGATGTTCAAAGGCCTTTATGTTTGTTAATTAATGGCAATTTTCCATTTACAGATGATAGAAACACAATGTTTAAAATTAGAATATTACATCAGACCAATAAAATGAATGTTTTTAAAAACATAAGTGCAACCTTAATGAAAATTATGTTTAATAAATGCTTAAAGGTTATTTTCAAAAGATACTTTAAAGACTCATCGGGATGTATATTCTAATCTCCCCTCTTGATCATTCACGTTTTAAAGCATAAAGATAGAATGGATTGATAACAAAGAGGGCAGGTTTACAAGAACATGCCGACCTTCTCTCCTGAATCCGACATATTAATATTTAATGTTTTCTCGCTACAGAAGGATGAGTGATTGGATGACAGACACGAGTAAAACTCACGGTCTTTGTCGAACTTGGGTAACGTGGCTCCGCTGGCTGCCAACTCTGGATCCACAGTCTCCAGAAATATTGTCCAGGGGTTTTCATTGTCACTCAAGTCGATCATCTAATAAACAAAACATCCAAAATGGTGACCTTTCATCACAGTTTGAGGCAATTCCCAAAGAATAAATATATAAATAAGCAGCAAATATTTATTTCTCTGGGTTTGTACACCTTCCCCACAGTAAAATTCAGGCAAACTTTACCAGCACCACACTTTAGAGGCAAAAATAACAAAAAAAATAGCTAACAAAAAAATAAAGGTCTGCATTCATATTTATATGTCATTTATTACTATTATTAATATTTTTCTCATTGATCCAAGAACAAAACACTGACGTAACAAAAAAAACAGGCTCAAATTTAAATGACATGTTCAAAGTATAGAATATAAACCAATTAGGAATAATAAATATTCACTACATTGAAACGGTAAATAACATTCCTGCTTGAATTAAATGTTTAAATAAAATACACTAAGAAATCTCTAAAAAAAAACATATTTCCTACATTTTCTGGCACTTAGCAAATAGAAATAATTTTGGTAATTCTAACTGACCTAAAACAAGAAAAGTTTAGCCTGTCTTAACTTTAGACAATGAGAACAAGAAAAATGATTTGTGTTTTAATTAGGTGTATGAAATCATCTGGTTTCATCTGTAAAATAACATTTTCCAAATTTATGCTTTTAATCAAACACTAAATTGCACAAACTATGCAGTTTGAATATGAAGCACTTTCCAAACCTTGAAAACACCCAATTGAATTTCAAACCCTGATTTGAAGAACTGCAACCTGGCCTGTCCTTTAAATACTGAACTACAATACGGGAGCATATTTCTGAAGATCAATGTTTGATCAGAGTGGTGACACAACAATATCAAGGATTTTTATTTGTGGTTTTTAGTTGAGTCTTTAAAACCACTTCCTCCCAAATCAGGACGACTAGAGGCATGTGACTCGAACAAAACCTGATCAACTCAAGTAGCTCTGCTGAAAACACGCCCAGAAAAACCTTTCCAAAGCAAACACATACCGATTTGTTGCAATCGGCCTCATAGTCAAGCATGGCGGGTCGCTTGGTTCCGTTACTGCGGGCCTGCATGGGCCAAAGCCTCATCTGGTCCTGTGGGAAACCCTGTAGCACAAAAATGCTCAACTTTAGAATACTTTACAGAGACATGTTGTAGTTGTTGATAACAAAAGACAGAAGGAATGAACATTACAGTGAATGTTTGTGCACTTTTTTTTTTTCTTCTGACAGTGTAGATTCTACTTTGTAGGCAAACAGGAAAAACAACAAGTCTTAACCTTCAAACAGTCATTGTTTTTGGCAGCGCTTTGAGTAAAAACAGAACTACTTTAACCTGCATAATAAATTACCGTATTTTCCAGACTATAGAGTGCACCATACTATAAGTCGCACCTACACCCCCCCCCCCCCCAAAAAAAAACCAAACAAAAAAAACAAAACTGGAAACGTACAAATATAAGCCGCACCGCTCTATAAGCCGCTGGTATCGCCACCGCTCTCTGCTTTTCGGGCTATAAACTGCATGCACAAAAAAGTAGCGGCTTATAGTCCAAAACATACGGTAAGTTCCACCTTGACTTGAGGTTAAAAACCAACAAATACCGGCATGATTTAAAGGTCCAGCTTTTTTGTGCAAAGTGAATTTTGTGGTTTTGATTTAGAGAATATATTACGGTAAAAGAAGCTTTTATGTTTTGTGCAAATCTGCACCTCAGACAAACATGAGCGACTCACCATGGTTTGGGAGAGGTTCTGGACAAACTCCTGCAGGGTGGAGCTTTTCAGGATTTTGAAGACTGTGTACTTTACTTTCTCTTCATCGTACATATCATTGCCCTGATGTCCACAGAACTGGTCCTCTGTCACCATCTAGATGTAGAAGACAGATAAACATATAGAATAAGAACGATGGAACAAAAAAGCTCTGAATGTTTAGTATTTTACACATAAATAAATCCAGAAGAATAACCTCATCCGAGGGCTGACTAGCCCTAAGATGTGATCTAGTATCGACATAAAACTGATAAAAAACTATTTTATAATATTTCCGAGAATGTTTTTATTTCTCCGTTTTATTTATTTACATTCTAGATCTGTCACAATAATACATTTTGCTGGATGATAAATAGTCACAGTATTTATTTTGACAAAAATAATGTTACAGTTTTGTGGCTACTTTCAAGTAATATTGATAATGGCATAATAATGCAAGTTCAATCCTCTCAAAGAAAACACACTTTAACTTTGTAAAGAACATTTAACAGTGGAGCTGAGTGGTATTTTAAATATGCAAAATAAAAACAACCAAAAATAATAAACCAAGTAAAATAAAAACCACGCACATCTGAAACCACAATTAAAATGGTTTATGATGTCTAATCAAAGTTGCCCTTCAAAGTAGAAATTATTGCACTGATTTTAATTTATCATGCGTTTGATTAATTGCAACAAGCCTATTTGCAAGTAAATATTAAAAACAATGCTTTTAAACAATTATTTGCTTTTATTTGTTCCACTTTTTCTTCATTTGTACTTTCATTCAAAAACAAAAATCTTATTTTACATCCCGTGGTAGAAAAATAATAGCAGTAAAACAAACTAGTTTTAGCTCTTTTCCTAAGGAAGTAAAACATTTAAACCAATTTGTCCATCAAAGTAGAAGTGGGTTAAATAACCACACAAACTAATGCAAGGCAAAAAAGTTAACAAATAAACACAAAATATATTAGTTTGGGCTGCGAGAGGACCCCAAAGTATTAAACTAAAACCCTGCATGGACTTGAAGAACAAAACTTCACAAGTTCCAGCCTCGGGTCAGATTGAAAATAGCAAATTTGTCACCGAAACACTACAAAACCAACCAAAATAATCACTCAAATTGCTTCTATTTAATGAGTGGTAAACAAACATGAAAGCACTTTAAATTACAGCCACATTCATCTAAACACACATATACACCGATAAACAGGTCAAGTATCCAGCTGGAATCGAACCCACAACCTTCTGATTGTCCCAGAAAGACCAATGATTTCAAGCTACAGAGATATAAGTAAAACGCTGCTTTTATTTTTCCCTGAAACTTGTATTCCACACATCTTGTTTATGATGACATCCACAGTTTCTTCACTTCTAACCATTAAGCCTCCTCAACTCTTGGCATCCAGCAGGCTGAGTGTATTACTGCCATGCACAGAGTGAACTAAGGACAATATTCCAAATGGTCGTTTGAAATATTAATACTGCAGAGGCAAAGACTGAATTAGAAATAGTTGTTGTGATTGATCGTGCAGCCCCAACAAAGACGGGGAGTTCCTACATGTTGCATAAAACTGCCTGGGTGATTTCCTACCTGAACCTGCATGTAGAGGTGCGCCTCTTGGCGTTCCTTCCTCTTCTGTGCTTCCACCCTCTTCTCCTCCTGCAGACGCTCCACCAGCTGCTGTGGGATGTCCCCATCAGTCATCGGCTGGAGAACCTCACCTGAGTTAAAAAAAAAAAAAAAAAAGAAGACAGAAATTACATCCATCAACCAAACTCACTCGAGGCTTTCGACTTGATTTTTCCCCAGAAGGGTTTCACTCACTGAGCTTGGATTCACGGATGTAGACCAGCATGTACGCGTTAGTGCAGTGGCGGACCGACAGGTCGTCGTCGTGCCCGCCATAGTTGTGTTCTATGGCCTCCTCCTTGGTGCACCGCGACACTACGTCGTCGTCAAACTTACACCACTGCAGCGGAAAATTATTAAGTGATAGGTGGAGACGGGGGTCAGGTCAGGAAGGGACTTTTCACACCTCTATGTGCAGGTTTTTGTGTCCATACCCCATGAACTGTTTCACATTTTGTCACTTTACAAATAAAATCTGTTTTACTAGGATTTTGTGTCACAGACCAACACAAGGGACTGCGTTATAGAAGTACACAGATTACACTTTTCTGGCCAACCGCTGATCTTTAAAAAAAAAAAAAAAAAAAGACTGACCTATTCCAATGTGTCTATCAGTTTATGGAACAGTTCTGACACAGAGAAAAAAACAATCTAAATCTCTTTCTGCATTTAAAAGAAATCCTTATAATGGAGCGTTATCATGGCATTAAATAATCTGATGTTTTATGGATTTGAAATATGGCTGGTAGTGGTGTTTTGAGTTGAATAGCTAACAGCAGCGGTAGAAACATGTGGTACCTGCAGGCTTCAGCAGGTCAAATTTAAGACATTGAGACATTTCCTTTGAGTTTGGATAAAATTTATGGTTTAATATATATATGTGTATAT